>QANZ01023174.1:122981-208501 GCA_003254925.1 Chamaecrista fasciculata
CGACCACCGTGTACGGCGGCGCCGGCCACCGCCGACCACCGTGTACGGCGGCGCCGGCCACCGCCGACCACCGTGTACGGCGGCGCCGGCCACCGTGGACCACCGTGCACGGCGGCGGTCTGGTGGTGGTTGTGGGAAGGGCATTTTTGTCATTTTTTTCTATATCTATTTTACTTTCCCTCCCCTACCTTTTTATACCAAACACTTTCAATCTTTACCTACTTTACATTCCCTCAACTACTTTTTCTTTCCATCACAATTTTTCCCTTGTAAAACCCTTTCCTTTACATACCCAAAAGGGTACCAAACGGAGCCTTAGTAATAAATATCCTTTGAAAATAGAAAAGAATAAATGAGGATAATATAGTCATTTTATCTTATATTTTTCTAAGTTCAATGTAAACTAATCATTTTCTTAGTCTGTGCGCATCTACCAAATTACAGTAGATATTGTGAACCGGAGGGAGTAATATTTATTCCACTGCAATACTCCTTCCTCTGTAAGACTGCAACACGTTTGTCCGGCCATTATTTATTTTTGGCCAAAGTCCTATTTTGGTTCCTTATATTTGCTTAAAGTTTCGTTTTGGTCCCTCAACGTTTTTTTATTTCGTTTTGGTACCTCCTGTTTGTTAAAAGTTCTGTTTTAATCCCTCAAGTTTCTAAAAAATTCTTTCATTAGTCCCTAACTCTTTTCCATCCACTTTTTCCGTTTAAAAAAAAAAAGAAAAATACTAACTTTAATCTGCGAGCAATTTTTCTTTTTTAGGATCTTAATGCAAAAGAGCAAAATTATTGAGAGATGAAAGTTAGTTTTCTTCCTTTTTTTAATGAGAAAAGTGGATGAAAAAGAGTTAGGGACTAACGTTGGAACTTTTTAGAAACTTTAAGGGTCAAAACAGAATGAAAAAATTTGAGGGACCAAAAGAAAACGAAAAAAAAACTTGAGGGATCAAAACGAAACTTTAAGAAAACATTAGGGACTAAAAGAAGACTTTGGCCTTTATTATTTTAGAATAATATAACATGCTGACTCTGTCGAGTAATGGAGTCTTTGACGACAGAGTCAGACTATTTTTTGAAAAATTTGAAAAAGAAAAAAAGGCTAAAATTTTATTTTGATCCTCAAATTTGTTTAAGGTTTTATTTTTATCTTTCAAGTTTTTTTTTTCGTTTTGTTTTAATTCCTCAAAATTTTAAAAGTTCTACTATTAGCCCGGGCTCTTCTCCATCTATTTTTTTCCATTAAAAAAAGGAAGAAAAATTAACTTTAATCTTTTAAAAATTTTAATTTTTTACATTAAGGTATTTTTCTTTATATAATAACATTAAATCGTAAGAAAAAAATAAATTAGAGTGGAAAAAATAGATTGTTATATATCATCCTTTATAAATAAATTAGACGTACGAAAAAAATAAATTAGAGGCTATATATTATTTTCGAACAAAGTGCCAAAAAATCAAAGTATTCCTCCCAAAAGATCCAGGTATTCATATAGCTTATTATTATTATTATTATTATTATTATTAATTTTGGGTAAAATGAACTTTGGTACCTTGTGGTTAGGGCCGATTCCACTTTGATATCTTGAAAGACAAAATTTGACACTCGACTACCCTAAGGCCTAAAGTTTGTGCCGTTAGCACTTTAGTACCATGTAGTTATTTTCTGTCAAGATTTAACAAAAGTGTTGTCGTGGCTCAATCTTAACCGTCAATTTCTATTACATCTTATCCGTTAGTTTTTATTGCACCTTAAATCATATTCCACTCTTCAACAAAATTTCTTTTGTGCGTTTAAGTCCTCTCCTTTTGGTAAAACGAATCAAAACATAACAAACTAAAAGAATTAAGGGAGTTTTCTACAATTTCATATCAAGAACTAAAGAGTTATTAAAAAAGAAATTGTAGAAAGATCATTAGAGTTTTGATGAATCAAAATCTTCCCTTTCTCATAAAATTTCTCTCAACCAAGTTCTTAATTAATCACAAATTGAACTTAAATATTTGTCATCTTTATCAGATTGGTCCTTGGTACACAAAAAGCAACTATATATCTCTTATTGTTTGATTTATCTTTAATTTAAGGTCAATAAACTTTTATATTTTTCAAAATAGTCTTTTGGACACATAATAAGATTGATTTTTTACAATATATGATCATAATTAATTTAATTATTTTATTAAATATACCAAATGAAATAAATAACAAACATACTTGGTGTTTAAAATATTATACTTACTAATTTTATATGTCAATCTAAAGAAAAAAAAACTGTAAATAAAATTCTTTTCTTCCATTTTTTGCTGCTTTACTATCTGGTCAGTCCAAAACATACTTGTTACTAAAGAAGTAAGTTCCCTTCTATTGGTTTTCTTGAACAATCAATTCATTATTTTTTAATAAACCAACATAACACAGGCTTCAATATTGATGTTTGTCAAGGATCACATTTGCAATTTAATCAATGATTGAAACATTTTTTTTTTTCCACAATACATTTCTGGGGGAAGCTCTTGCACATGCAGCTCATAGCTCATGAGAATCTCATAAACTTTCATCTGAAGTTTCAACTGGTGTATCCGATTGAGCTCCCCATTCAGTCCATGATCCATCATAGACTGCAACATCAGACTTTCCCAGACGATGCAGACCCTGAAAACAGGTGGAAAATAATCAAACAATGCATTACAGAGTTCCATCTTAATTTTTTAGGCTAAACTACATGGAAAAGGCAAGCAGGGATAATTATTGCATTAACCTACAAAAAGCACCCTTCTCACCCCCAAACTGTACATCAAAATTTCAATTTTGTCCCCAATGTTTGTTTACTGCCAATTTTGTCCCCAATTTTTCACATTTTGGTCAATTTATCTTTTGAGTACCTTCAATAAATTAACGACAAACTTCATCGTATTTTTCATTCTGAATTAGGATTTGAATTTCCTTTTCTATTAATTTTGCATTACATGTCATTAGTCACGTAAAATTTGTCGTCAATATTTGGCAAAGTAAGAGCAAAAGATAAAATCAATCAAAATATAAAACTTTGGAGACAAAATTGACAGTTAACGAACATTGGGTTCGAAATTGAAAATTGATGTAAAATTTAGAGACGAAAATAGCGCTCTTGCCAAAATTTCAATATATATATATATATATATATGTTGTTTCTCCTTCTACCCTTCCCAAAAATGGGTATAAATTAACCCATAAAAGGGCAACTTTGGGCAATTTTCTTTTAGCCATATTCTGCCAAAGCGTAGAATCTTGTTTAAATCATCAAAGTTAGAGAGAAGGTGAGAGAGAGAGAGGTACCAATGCAAGAATGCAAGCAGTTACCCCTGTGCCACAAGAAGTTACAACTGGGCTTTCCAAAGAGATGCCTGCATAACAGTAAAGGGATGTCAGACAACTGCAATATTATATCCCTTATCTGGGTATCAGAAATTCTGAGTAACATTAATGAAATTGATCTCAGCATAGGAGTATCAGTAACAAGGTGCTTCCAACCTTCTTGATCAAATCGCTTCTTGAGCTCATCAGGTGGTAACAAAGTTTGCGAAGCATCCAACAACTGCAGATAAAGACAAACATCATTAACAAATTAGTCTGACAAAAAGTGACTGCCCTAATGAAATCATCTACATAATTCAATTTATGTCCAGTTCTGATGGGTATTGGTTTCAGTCTCCTCTTGACGGAAAATCTTGGAAAACATATTTTAGAAAGAAGAAAAGAATTATTGCTACCTAGGGAAGTTTAGTGTTTGACTAGAAAATGAAGCTTGTCTTTATTACTTTTGAATTATGTTTTCCTTTAATATTATTTTGAAAGTTGTTATTTGGCTTTATTGTTCTTTGACTTGGGCTCTCTATATAAAGCCCCTTCTACCTTTTTGTAAGTCAGTTCATGCAATTTCAGAATATTATTCAAATTATTATCTCTCCCTCTTATTCTTCTATTCCCCCTCCTTTCCTCTCCTCCCCCACATTTCTTCTTCCTTCCCTCACTTCTCCCTTTGTTAGTAATCCTACGTCACGTCTATTCCGAAGGATCTGGAATCAAACCAACACTTCTCTATAGCCCTCAAGATGCAGAGTTAACTATGATTCATGAGTTCCCATCTGTTCTAGAGCATTTCCTTTCATTTATACATCTCAAAAGTATTTTTGGTCACACCCATTTTTATTTTACGGAAACACCCTGGTTACTATTGAGGTACAAATTTTTTTTTGCCCATGTGTCATAACTTATCTACCTTGGTCACACTCCTTGGGTTTAGCCCAATATATTTTATCATATAGCATGCAGAAAAGGGTATTTTCATACAGAAATTTCAGCAAATTGAACTTCAGAAACAAAAGCTACAAACAAGACTATGGGAGAATAATTCCTACAGTTATAGTTCTTGAAGTAATTGGCAAAGACGGTGCTATAACTAGGACACTTGGTATGCTTTTTTGGGTAATAATGAAAATAATAACATGACCATATGCAGTACCTGGGCAAAAGGAATGCACTTGCTGCCAGGTACATGACCACTTCTGATTCCCTTTCGGGGCTCTGGTGCAGCTCCATCAAACCTGTCAGAGGATAAAATCTCTATAAAGTTGAACCGTGGTACATCAAAAATAGAAACTAAAACAAGTGAACTTCTCTACTGAAAGACAAGAAATAACTCAAAGGACCAAAAATTAATAATAATAAAAGAAAAATAGGAATCCTCCAAAACCAAAAAGAACAAGAAGAAAGAGAACCAAAAGTATATTCCTTATTTCTTAAGTTCCAATACTGAAATCCCCAAATTGATCACAAGAAGATCCTCCCACCAATTGAAAAAAGCAAGTCCCATGGTTCTGGAAGCACATAACACTAGGGGTGTGCATAATCCGATTAATTCGTCTCAACCTAGAGTCCGGTTGGATTTCTTCAAAATCTTAGCATAATAGCCATGTATACAATAATGTAGTTAATGAAAATGAGTTAAAAATATTAATAATCAATGATCTATAAACCATATGAAAGTTTAGTTAAGAGATTATATATTATAGATGGTAAATTATTACATACAATGCATGATACTCATATAATTAATACCTTATATTATATACGATAATTATATATAATATCTAATTATGTGTATTATATTATGAATTTATACTAATCAAGTTATTCTTGACTCTAATGAAATATTATAATTTTTTTATTTAAAGCTTTCTGTGACAAATATATAACTTTTTTATTAAATTTTCTTCATTCATTTAATTTTAAATCTTTTCAAAAATTATTTTTTAAACTTGACTAACCGGAATCTCCCACAACCTGCTTTAACCCAACATCATCGGGGTTGGGTTGATTGGCAGGTGAGTTCAGATTGAAAAAGTGCCACCCGCTCATGGGATGTAGGTTAAAGAATATAGGTAGCTGAGTCCATGTGTTGTAGGAAGAATGCCAAGGGAGCAGCCCATATGAAGCAACAACAACAACAACAACCAAAGCCTTTTTCCACTAGGTGGGGTTGGCTATATGGATCAACTAACGCCAACACGTTCTATCCTTGCACATGTCAGCAGCCCATATGAAGCAGGTTGTAGAATTTTGCAAACTGTTTGTCTATCAAGAACACTGTTAATATTAGTGGCTGAAGATCTTGGAATGCAATTGGGCAACCTTGTAACCCATAATGTTGGGTTTGGGCCACCATGTGACTCATGGTGATCTGAATATTTATGCTTTTAATTCATTTTAATTGAGTTCTGATTGTAAGAAGCTTAAGTTAGTATAATCTTAGTTTGAAAGAATGAGGAAGGGATCATAAAGAATTATGTTTCTTCTGACAATGAATGGATCACAAAGAGATGATCAAGAGATGAAAATGAGAAAGGAGGACGAGGAGGAGAAGAAGTATTTGAAATAATTCAAGAAGTGGAAGATGTTAAATCTCATGGCATTGTTGATGATTTGGAGATTCACGATGATGTAGGATTAGGAAACTCAAGCAATGCCATGGAAAATGATGACAATGATGATGATATGGATGAACTTGGTGTTTAAATGCATTTACTAAGTTTCACGTGGATATTTAAGGTTTGTGACTTTTTGAATTTTGCTTATGAACGAGATGTTGTGATATATGCACCTTATTAGTTGTTTTAATTGAAATCTAGTATGATTTTAACATCATTGATTTAGTTACTGATAGACCCCCAATATGGAATACATATAAGAGGAGGAATAAGGGTCAGCCCAAGGCTGTTGGGCTGGAAGGTGTGGTGAGGCCCATTGGAAATCAGAATAGTGGAGAGAAAAGCAAGAGAGAGAAGGGTATTGAATAGGCATAACTGTCTGTACGGTTAGTGTGTGTGTGCATGGCCACTATGGGGGTATTTTGTGTAGGGAAATCGGGGGAGTGAGGTAGGGAATTGGTAGGTTGTGTGGGGAGAGTACTGGCCTCTCGGAAGCCAGCTGTGGGGTTCTAGTTATCATTTCTCTGTTTGTGTTATTACTGTGTTGTGTATCCCTGTGGCTGTGATAGTGCTGTGGTTATATCCGGCCACCATTTTGGGTTGTTTATATTATATTGCAGAGGTTCTATCAGTTACTCAAAAACTTTATGTAACTTTTTTTCTAATATAATTTTTTCAAATAAGTAGAGGGATCTTACTACCTCCTTTGATTCTAAATGAGATGTCGATCTTGACAACTTCAATTAAAATAGTTATTTGAGGGTGCAACAGCTTAGGTAAACCAATCATGTCAAGAAATCAAAAGGCTTGTGGATATGTGTACTAACCCTTGTACTTAACCTAATTAACCATTATAAATAGACGACACACATGAAGCATGGGCGCTTGGCTAAATATGAAGTAAACCCTCTTTAGTTTTATTTTTTTTTCTCTGTACAACAGGTTTTAAAATAAAAGTTTATTTTAAGGCCATTACGAAAAGAAGATAGAAGTTCATGATGATAAAGCCTATTTTCTGTTCCATAAAAATGCTTCCTCTGGATGTTAAATAAGTTTGATCCCAAGTCAAACTATGAAACTGAGATGTGGCATAAGTGTGGAGACAATAACCCAAATATATATATATATATATATATATATAAATTAAATTTAAAAGTTTGCAGCCAATAGGTCTTGTGTCAAATTTATGTATGAAAAAGGAAGGCGAATGCCTACAACAGGACAGAAATTCATGTGCAAGTATAATAGCAATCAATTGGAACGTAAAATACCTGGGCTTTGATCGAGCATCTATATGCTGGTGACCTTTCTCCTCAATATTTTTCTTGACCTGAAACAAGGATGCAATGTATAAACGGAAGCCCTTGATAGTATTCAAAAACCAAATTTCAAGATCCTACAAAAACAATACAAGGAGCCATCTTCCCTTCTCAAAGTTAGGTTAACTTTCGGTGCTTTAGTTTCATATGGAGCTTTATAATAGATTCAACTTGCATCTGGAACTCCAGATTTTCAATTTCATCTATATATATTCTTTTAACACACAGATTTCAACCAATGATCATATAGATTACTTTAAAATATATGTACTCACTACTCAGCATTAGAAAGGCAGAAGAAACGGCCCAAAAGGTTTTTCCTTTCTCAATGCAATTATATTGTTGCCTTAATTATAACATGTACCAATTTTTTTTCCACAGTGGATAATGGATCACCTGTCAATGATACCAGATTTAAGTTTTGTATTCCTTCTAAGATAAGATCCATTAGATCTTGGTAATCCTTCCAACTGTTTGTTTATGTTTTCATAATTCTTCAAATTTTCTAGACCCAAGAACAAATAGATGGCCGATACTTTACTGATTAGCAATACCGCTTTCTATCCTATAAGAATGGAAGGCACTGTTAAGACCTTCACAACAAAGCTGCATTAATACTAGATTAACACCAAAGAAACCCCCAACTAGTAATGGCAGGGGAACAAACAGCCAAGACACTACTGTATCAGAGAACACCAAAGACAAACAGAGGAAATAAGAACATAAAAACACTAGTTTTTGAGAGCCTAGCGCACTCTCGCTTTTCATCAAAATTCTCCACACCAAGACTCACAGAAAGGACCCTCTTTTTTACACCCACACAGCAGTACTGTACCAGAGTTTGTTACTCTGACAATCCCTCTTTTGTCTCTCCTTGCGCTCTCTTATGTCTACTTGCTGAATGTTAGGTTATGATGGGTCTAAACCTTCCTCTGGTCCATTTCCCATTTTATTTCTAGTATGAACCTTGCCCACATTGGATTTACTAACCCCAAGACCATCAGACACAAACACAGAAAAATCCTCCAATAAACAATCAGGTTTAGACTTCAGAATATCAATCTAAAACTGATTGATTATGCAGCCACCACTAGAGAACCACTACCTTCCTTGCTACAAATATTGACCTCTCTGCCATGCAAACTGTCAATGCCAAGCACTGCTAATATTGCTAGGGTAAATCAATCAATTACTTTACTGCTTGTAAGCTTTTAGTATTATTAACATGACTGTATATGCAATGTCCCCGTCATACATCATTTCAGTTACAAATTCTATAATGCAACTCTTCTAGAGAATTCAAAATTGAAAAAGCACTAATTATAATGAAACAAACCTGCTCAATATTCCAAACAAGATGTGGCTGAAATGTAGTCTTAAAAGTGATTGGACCAACCTGCAAGAAGAAATGCATATAAGCAACAATACATTAAAAGATTTGAAATCTTAAATTCAATACACGTAAGTTAGAGGAATCTCATATGTCTGAGCCACAGACCAGATCAATATTATTTTATGTCAAGAAAAGTTGTGTTTATACCTTTTAGCACAATTTGGTTTATATTATGTTAGACCTGCTGTAGTTCAAATATATATATATATAAAGAGGAAAAGAGAGAAGACTGTATGGGTGTATAAATATATTTTCTGCTTTAGGGTAGGGAGCTAAGGGAAAAATTCAGAACTGGGATAGGGAGTGTGCTCGCCTCTTGAAAGTCAGTATTTCATGCGTTTTACTGTTTTCAGGAGTGGTGTCAGTTTGTGGGTATTTTACAGCCCCAATATCCAGCGTATGGCATTAGTTCTGTTTGTTTTTAGGAATATTATAGTATGAGGAAGTGGGTTTTATCATATGCCAATCAGAAGAATAAAATTACAAGTTCCATCAAAAGGTGTGGATATATATCATCAAAAGTTCCTTGTTAAACGTGCATTCCGATGTGTTCTCTATTTAGCAACAAATGACAGAAATAACCTATCATAAATTTCACATATAAACTTTTTAACTCTTACAATAGGCTATCATTCAACATTTGCCACAATAGACTATCAATTTTTCAAACATACTTCCTAATTCCAGATTTCATGTAACTGAACGAGTAAGAGCGAGCTCTAACCAACCTCATATGGAAATTTAGTACCATTAAAATGTGCATTTAATACTTTCTATCCCATTCAAGAAATACAGATTTAAAATATATAAAGTAGATAAGGAAAATTCAATATCCACCACCTGTTAGTATAATCATTATTCTATTCATTCTACATCATTTCTTCCAAATTTTATAGGTTAATAGAATAATCTTTTTCCTAATTCATGAGACAAAGTGCTTAACAATTTGGACAAACTGCAAACTTACTGCTTGTCCCTGATATACTTTCTCGATGGCCTCACTTGCAGCACTAGCTTTTAATATAGCATCACCAGAAGCACTAGATTCGACATCATATCCTGATGCACGCCACCTTGGCAGGCCACCATCTAAAACCCAAACTCTGTCATGCCCAAACACTCGGAACATCCTTTTAACCATTGAACATGGAGAGTAATATTAATTGCAACTACATAGCAAAATCCACGATTCCACATTCCAGTTATAGACTAATTTGATTTTTCACAATATCATGGCTTACCACCAAACACGAGCTGCACTAAATATTCCTTTTCCATCATAAACAACCAACCCATCTTTATTCTCTATGCCAAGAGCAGAAACGGCAGCAGCAAAAGGTTCTTCTGATGGCAACATATGTGGCAACTGATCCAATTAAAATCATTTATTAGCTATACTGGAGAAATGAATTGCAGTAAACTATAGGAGAACCAAAATCACTATTTTTAAGCACTAGCATTTCCAAGAAAGAAAATCTTTAAAATAATCACATATTTTCCTCTTGAGTATAAAAGTTGATGACGAACGTGTCATTAAGAGGAAATTAGTCAAAACAACACCTACATAAACCAGTAGCATTAACATTTATTAATAACTTAACCCAAGTATCATAGCAGAAAGTCTTCAGTTATAGTTGCTTCACATTATAAATGCATTGGCAAAATGCAAGTTAATATTCATCCGATGAACCGAAAAAAAAAGGTTATTGAGATCCATATAGTAAGTAAACTGATATAGAAATATATATATATATATATAAGCCACGGTTGGTTCTAGAGCATCCACTAAAAGTACAAGACACCGTTTTACACTGCATCACATATAAAGTGCTTTACCTATCAGAAAGATTTTCAATCTCTGTTATCTGCCCCACCACCAGACACCTTTAGTCTCCTTTTATTTTTTATTTAACTCCATTTCTTATACTGCATAAAACGAAAATTTCTGATACTATATATGCTATAAGATTTCATTCTTAGGAAGCTATAAAGCACAAAAATTAACACGATAGACAATATGGACATGCATTGAATTGTCAAAAATAAAAAAAAATATAAAACATGGCATGACACAGCATATGTAAATGTTTTAAACTTCTTATCAGTGACATGCTTATAGAAAAACAAACAACCAGCATTTTCTATATTTCAAGCACCTTAAACTGTTCTTTCTAAATCAAATCTACTAAATCAAAGGTTGGTTTCTCATAGCATTCAAATTACTCTTGTAACAAAATAATTATGAAAGAAGTAGATTATTTCAACAAAATGTATGCTCTAGCCTTTTTTTCTACTTGTTTTCGGTCCTGTACCCCATTAATCACGTTATACCATACTCAAGCCATGTTTGGCTTAATTAGAAGTCGTGTTCAATGTGTCTCAAAGCTACATTCAGCACTTGCCTGAGCCAAACAAATATATTTATTTATACTTGACCCATCAGTCCATAGTTTTGAGAACTTGTTGAGTTGTGGCAATATCAGTGTCAAGCATGTGTCAAACACATGACATGCCTGAAGATATCCATGACCGTTCTTTATAGTTGGAAATCAATGACAGAATATAAAACTTCTAAAATTCCATAAAATAAAGAGATGATAAGTAAAATGAAGAGAGTCAACTCACATTTGAAGATTGGTCTGCTATTCCGTCCACATCAAAGAAAAGGGCCCCAGGAATGTGAGCAACCTGTTTCAAATGTGTTAAACAAAATAATCGACAAATGACAAACAAATGAAATAACTAGCAAGACTCGATAAGTATTTTTTTCCTCCTGGTCAATAAGTTATTTTTTCATATAGGAATAAACAAAGAAACAAAATAAATAAATACATCCCAGTTATACCAAATTCCATGATCTTTTAAGAATACTTAACTATAAAGAATGTGATTCATAACAAAATCATATTCAAACCTGATATTCTTGAATTGGATTCCTCTGCTCATCTGGCATGTACCAGGAAGCATCCAGGACCTGATTAGAGTAGACAAGACATTTAGGTATTCACATGGATGCCGTAAATTACTATGAAATACAGAGACAGTATAAAGATAGCCGTTTCACATCATGTGTGTCCATTTATTTAAAGAAGTTGAAATAGCATATATTAAATTGATGATGCTGATTATGGGTTGCATTAAAATTTTAATAGATACTATTTGTATGCATGTACTCCTGAAATAATGATATTCTCAAACCCAATGTTCAGTGATTTTCAGTGATTGATAAGGACAGCTAAAATGAATATTACAAGTTGCTCAAGGGCATAAGACCTTCAATTATTTTTTAAAGGTAGAGTAAAATTGGTGGTCAAAATAAGAGTGATGTAGTTAAAGCATATTAAAAGAAGGGCAAATAAAATGCCATTTAACAGTTTATGTGTTACAAAATTCCAGGAAAAAAAATATAAATTTCCTTAGCCTAAGAAAATAAATTAATCTAGCACTTTTTCCAAGCATACTTGACTAGTCCTAGACTCGTACATCTCTACCCCAAAAGGAAACTTCAATTAGCACTGACTAAATTATTTTCAACAATCTGCACACACAAACTGAGAAGAAACAACAATAGCAGCAACAACCAATAAAAATACAATAAAGAATATAAACTATGTAAGGGAACCTTCAAATTAGCAATATATGTTTAGTACCTTCATATCAGGCTCCTTCAGATGAGCATAGAGCCAATCCACAGAAACAACAGCCTCATTTGTAGATACTGACAGTGTTGAATAAAAAGCTCTTGTCCCAATTGAGGAAGAAGCCATAGCAAAAGGAGCCCAACTGGTTGTTTTTATATTTTGAGTGGAATAGGCTGGGACGGTTTTATAACAGAAAGATCTCTTCTGCAGGTAGAACATATTTTATATTCCAAAGGAAAAACTAAGATCAAGGGCCAGCTACAGAACATATGAAAACACTGAAAGAAATTATCCAGTTTATTCACCAACTTGTCATTCAGTAAGCTAACAAACTGAAATGTTACTACTCTCATGACTAATTCCAAAGCTAGAGCTCCTACATAATAGACTGGATGAAATGCTACTCAATAGTGGCTTCAATTGAAACTTTATTCATAGAAATATCGTAAGAAGAAGTCTTAGCGCCTAATTGATATATATAACTACGAGTGTTGTGTATCTTAGAAGTTAACTACAATTTACACGATTACTAGCGCATATAAAAAATATGCTAAAATAAATGAAAATGTAAAACCCTATGTTATAGCCTATTACTCACTCATGTGGGAACCTGACAAGAAAAGATTGGTTTTGCATGATGATTGAAATCTCTAGTTTGCATCACCATTGATGACAATTTGACCTTACCAATTTCACACTCACTAATACAAAGAGTCAAAATGAAGTCCACAAGAAATGGAATGTAAAACCCCTATGTTATAGCCTATGGGGAACCTGGAATGGGGAGAAAGAAAAAAAAAAGATTGGTTTTGCATGTGCTGATCGAATTTTCTAGTTTGCTTCCCCATTGATGACAATTTGACCTTACTAATCTCACACTCACTAACACAAAGAGTCAAAATGAAGTCCACAAGATGATGATGATTGACTTCAGTAAATGGGCATGAAAAGCGCCCACAATCTTTCATCAGAAACTTGCTAATAGCACATCAGACACCCAAATGACGCATAAAATTAACGAATTAAACACAATCAAAGCTCACAATTCAGATACACAATCAAATCCCAAAAGGGGCAGATACTGATACAACAGAGAATACAAGCAAGAATTGAAGAGCACACACAGAGGAGAATTGAGAATTGATGAAGTGAAGTAAAGGGGGGATTTATTTATTTACATGGAAGAAAGAAGTGAGAATTTGGGGGCGCGAAGAGTGAATTAGACGAGGACCAAGAAGCATCTTTGAGAGAAGAGAAGAAGCCATATCCGTCAGCGATCATATAAGAAGGAGTGGCTCAGAGATTGAAGGAAGAGTGAGGTGTCAACGGAAGCAGCCAAAAGGTGGAGCCAAGCCGAATGCAGAGAGATAGTGATGGAGATGGAAGCTTGTAGTCTCTTAGGATATGTGAGAGACTGCCTTTATGTTTTTCTGATGCTCAAGTCTAAAGGTTAAGGCATCGACTGTTGAACGCAACACTTGATTTATTTATTTATGGCCAAAGTGCACTTTTGGTCCCATAACTTTTGTTAAGGTCTCAATTTGGTCCCATAAATTTTTTTATTGCACTTTTGGTCCATATCTTTTGCTCAAGTTGCAGATTTGGTCTTGTGTTACACTTTTGGTCCCATATCTTTGGGTCATATTGCAGAATTGTTCTTATATCTTTTGGTTAGGTTGCAGAATCAATCCCATATCTTTGGGTCATGTGCATAATTAGTCCTATATCTTTGGATTAGATGGAACTAGCGGTGAAACTTTTTGCAAAGATGTGGGATTTTAATTCTGTAACCTAATCAAAAGATATGGGACAAAAGTGATACGGGACCAAATCTGCCACTTTTTGCAAAGATATGGAACTAAAAGTGCAACTAAAAATGTTAAGGGACCAAACTGAGATTTTAACAAAAATTATGGGGCCAAAAGTGCGCTTTGACCTTTATTTATTTTTGTAAAAGTACTAATTTCGTCTCCAATATTCTTTTTGTTGTCAATTTCGTCCTCAATTTTTCACATGTTGGTTAATTTTATCATTTTCTCTTACTTTAGCCAAATATTAACGATTGAATTTACGTAGCTAATGATATGTAATGTAAAATTGATAGAAAAAAAACTCAAATCTTAACTCAAGTTGAAAAACAGAATGCAGTCTTTTGTTAATTTATTGAAAGAAATTAGTCAAATGATTAAAGGCGAAAGACTTTTGTGCCCCTAACATTTGGGGTCAGTTTTAGTTATGCCCCAATCGTTTGTTTTGTGTTTATGCCCCCAATGTGAAACGTTGGTGTCAATTATACCCTAACCCCAATTTTTTTGGGCCAAAGTCCTATTTTGGTCCCTCAAGTTTGCTCAAACTTCCGTTTTGGTCCCTCAAGTCTCCGGAGAACTTTCCGACGAGATACATGGCGGCCCTGACAACTATGAAAACTACTAATCTAAGATTTTTTGACCTCCTGAGTTCAATGACGACCTCCATTTTGCGAAAAAATGACTGACAAGCCACCGAAAAATTACACAATCGCCGAAAATCATATTTTCGATAATTTATTTGCAAAATGAAGGTCGCCATTGAACTCAGGAGGTCAAAAAACCTTGGATTAGGAGTTTTCATAGTCGTCGGGGCCACCATGTATCTCGCCAGAAAGTTCGCCGGAGACTTGAGGGACCAAAACGGAACTTTGAGCAACCTTGAGGGGCCAAAATAGGAATTTGGCCCAAAAAAATTGAGGTTAGGGTATAATTGACACCAAAGTTTCACATTAGGAACATAATTGACACAAAACAAACGTTAAGAGCATAACTGAAACTGACCCCAAACATCGAAATGGTCTTTTGCCATGATTAAATTGACCAAAATGTAAAACAATATGAAACGAAATTGACAAAAAAAAGATTGGGGATGAAATTGACAGTTGGTGTAAAATTTGGGAACGAAATTAATGTTTTTGCCTTTTTTTTAAAAAAAAAGAACCAAGGTCAAAGCGCACTTTTGATATCATATCTTTTACTCAGTTTCAATTTGGTCTATTATCTTTTTTGTTACACTTTTGGTCTTATATTTTTTTGCCCGGTTGGAAAATTGGTTTTATATCTTCGCAAAAAGTTTCATATTATAAGACTAACAGTGAAACTTTTTGCAAATATGGGACTAAATCTGCAACAAACAAAATATGAGACTAATTTTGCACTTGACCAAAAGTGTAACAAAAAAATATGCAGGATTAAATTGAGACATGAACAAAAGATATGAGACTGAAAGTGCATTTTGGCCTACAAAAAAAAATACACACACAATTTTTATTTTCATTTCTCTAAATAAGTTTTATTTTAAAGTTTTTTATAATTAAGAATAAACTTATCTTCAACCTCTAAATTTAACTTAAAATTATGATTTACTCTATAAATATTAAAAATATTTTTTTATTTTTTATTTTCTTTTATAAATATCAATTGGTTAATTAGTTAATAAATAATAATACTTAAACACTGCCTGTAAAAGTAAATAATCGATATTTGTAAGAAATAAGAACAAAAATATATATTTCAATATCTAAAGATAAAAGACTAAATCAATTTTGGAAAATTTAGAAATTAAAAAAAATATTTTTTTTCAATATTTAAACTTCATTATACGAAATTAAAATTTTATGTTCTTTATTTCTAATGTAATTTAGCATAAATTATTATAAATTATCTAATTTTTAAATTTGATTAATATTAAATGATGATTTTAATATATTTATAAAATTTATTTTTCGAAAAATAATTAAAAAGCATCATTGGTTCATTTTATAAAGGAGGTGACTGTATTTTTAGACCTAACTTCAACTTAATTAAAAAAAAGCCATAAATTATTTTTGAAAATTATATTAAATTATTTGAAGTTATTTTTCATATTTTCAATAAAAAATATTACAATAAAAATAAATGCATAATATTTCAGTTTTGGAATTGTACCCCAAATGTTCTTACACTTATAATCTTTATATTCAATTTTTTAATACTTTAATAAACTTTTATTGAGTTAATTTTTTGTTTGTTACTTATCTTGTATCTGAAGCTTTGTCCTGACTAATTCGAATTCAACTCATGTCACACACCTAGCTATAGTGAAAAAGTCTCTCAAAGGTAGTTATGTATTCACAAGGTTTCAAACCTTAGACCGTACTTAAGTGATATCAAGTCGCTTACCACTTAAATGAACTCTTTGTTAATAAAAAATATATTTGATTATGAAAGAAGTACTTAAAAATTTTCTTTTAATTTATATATAGGCTTCGAATATAGGTATTCGTCATTGGTTTAAGGTATTCTTAATACAAAGTACTTTCATACTCATGAGGAAAAGGAGGGTTTGCACCAAGATTTCAATAGAAACAGTTTGGAAATTCAAGACCTTTTAGCTTTTAGCCTCATGTAATGTGCCTTGTCTGTCTAAAACTCTCAAATTCCTGCAATTACTCCTCCTTTTAATGTTTAAGAAAATAAGTGTGTTGTCTTCGAAAATAGATCCTCTAGAATTCATTTCTCTACATTTCTTATGGACTATGAGAGAGAAATGAAGAGAAGAAAGAGAGAGAAAGAGAAAATATGATTTTACATATTTTTATTTAATGAATTTCATATTTTCTTTCTCTTCTTCTTCCTTTCTCTCTCTAACTCCACAAGAAATGTAGAGAAATGAACTCTAGAGAATCTAATTCCATTGTCTTCTAGTTGAAAGGAGATAATGCTCCTAAACTAGATGGCTTCCTTGCTCTTTTCTTTTATCATTATTGGGATCTAACTAAGGAAGATGTAGTTAAGGCTTGTCTTTCCTTTTTGAATAGAGGTTACCTTGCATTACTCTAATTCATAAGTCCCAATTGGCATGGCAATTTTTTCCATAAATAAGTGGAAGATGTCTTAAAAGGGAAATAATAGAAAATCTAATATTACAGGTTAGTTTGTTTTAAGGATCTATCAAATAATAATCTGATTTTAGCCCAAAATTTGAAATAATCTTGTTTGTTTCAAATTAGATTATAATCTACAAAAATCTCATATCTTAAAATACTTAATTACTATTATACCCCTATTAACATACCTATACTTTAACATATATTTAAATATACCCAAAGGGCATTTTAATTATTTTATATCACCCCTCATTTATTACTCTTACAACAATCTCTCTCCATCACATCACTTTTTAACAATTCTCTTTCATTTTTTTTCTAAATTATTATAATTAACTTTTTACTTTTAATTATTTTTAATATTTAATAAAATAATAATAATTTATTTTTTATTTAAATATTAATTAATATTATATTTTTACTATTAAAAATAATTTCTATCCCTCTTATTTAAAAAATTAACTATATAAATTCAACCAAAATATTTAAAAAGTTCAAAGGGTCATTTTGGTCCTAAATGTATGCCCTAATGTTCATTTAAGTCCATTATGTTTCAAAATATTCAAATTGGTCTTAAATGTTTGCAAAATGATTCATTTTGGTTCTAAATATAGTAAAATGTTTTATTTTGATCCCAAACTATTGAATTTGTTCATATTTCTCTCGTATTTCCTTTCAAATTCAAAGAACTTAATAAGAGGAACTCGTAGCTCTGAATTTGTCGCATTCAAATTTGAAACGAGAGAGATATGATCTTCAGAACCGATTTGACCTTGTTTTCTGATGACCCCAACTATATAGAGAAAGTACTCTTCAAGAACAATATATAACTCTAAACTCGTCACGATTGAACTTGAAACAAGCCATATTCAATAGTTTAGGACCAAAATGAAACATTTTACTAACATTTAGGACCAATTTGAACATTTTAAAACATAATAGATCAAAATGAACATTAAGGCATACATTTATGACCAAAGTGACCCTTTAACCTATTTAAAAATTTGATTTTAAATAACAATTCATCAGTATTTTGGAACAACTCGATATATTTTCAACTTTTGTTTTCTCTATTAGGGATTTATGTGTTAACTTGGTAAAAATTAGATGGCTCAAAAGTTAATTTTTTTGTCTAAAATTTATTTTGACGAAATTAAATAATTATATTGTAATATAGAGAGAGAAGCAGATAGACAATGACTGTTATTTTAATCCAGGGACCAAATCGTTCACAATTTTAACATTACATGAACCAACCAACTTGTATTTTTTTAAGCGGTTGAATCGCTCAGTCAATACAAAATGAAGGACCAAAAAGTAAGTGTCATCATAAAAAATTATTTGGGCAATATACGATAATTGTAATTATAGCATGTAGAGTTATCAAATGGAATAATCTACCAAAATAATCTAGAAAAAGCTCCAAATTGGAACTTCTAAAAAAAAATCTGATTATTACAAATCGCAATGCAAAAAACTTTACAAAAGAATCTACTTTTCAATTTTTTTATTCAAACAACTCAAATTATTCACAAAATCCAAAAAGTCAAAAAGTAATATTCTATTCCAATTTTACTCCTATACAATATATCAATTTCCACACCCTTCTATCTACCAAACTCAATCATTACATACCTATTTAAATAATTTCACATCCTAAAAATTTACTTTTTCAAAAACTCATCCAAACATCATTTGATTATAATCTAATCAGATTATAATCCAATCAGATTATAATTCGATAGATCAATTAAACGAACTGACCCTACATCTACATTCTAAATATAATGGTGAATTCAAATTAATGCTACATTTAAATTTTAAAAACATAAAATAAAGAATAAACTAATAATTTGATCTTTGAAAGATCATCAAATTGATAACTCGATTTTTAATTGTATATTTGAATTAGAGATTAAGGAAGAAAAAGAAAAAAAAAAAGGGGGAAAATATTTAAGACATCTTCTCCTTATTTTAAAAGATGATAATTAGAGGAGAATATGATGAGGATTAATTCATCATTTTCCAATTCTCCAATTTCCTTCGTCAATTTCAAATACTTTAAATTGTAGTATTTTGGAGGATAATTGTTTTTTCCAAATAACTTCTCTTCCCTCCTCATCCAATCTCTTCATCTCCTTTCCCTTTGAACTATTCAAACAATCTCTAAAAAATTAAAGTACATATTTTAATATTTGAAAGATCGAGTATATTTGTTATTTTTTTTTTGGGATTCTTTGTTAATGTTTTTTTAGATTAGAAGAATATAGGGCTTGATTCTTTTATATTAAAGAATATATTGTTTGAACATTTAGAGACTAAACTTTATACTTTAATTTTTAAGGTCTAAATGATCAACTTGATATTTTTTTAGATATTGAATTACTAAAATTATAAAACATTTTAAAAACAAATAAAGATTTTCCTTATGAAAAATTTGGACTAAAAAAAGTTCCAGAATAGTATATTTATTTCTGTGGTGTATAATTTATGAATTATAACCGGCACCTAGTGAATGTCTCTCAATGATCAATGAGACAACAAGCATTTAACAAGGTATATATAATAATAAGGCTTAAGTGCACTTTTGGCCCCATAATTTTGGTAAAGGTTTCAATTTGGTCCCATAACTTTTTTTGTTGCAGTTTTAGTCCCATAACTTTGGCAAAGGTATCAATTTGATCTCATAACTTTTTTCATTGCAATTTTGGTCCCATAACTTTTGAAAACGTATCACCGTCGGTCCCAAAATTGATTACCATCTATTATTTGCCATTAAAGATGATCTAGCATACTGAGTTAGATGATGACATGACAAATATGGGTGAAGTTATGAGATAGATGGAAATCAGCTTGCGACCAACAGTAAGACGTTTTTAAAAGTTATGAGACCAAATTGAGACCTTTGTCAAAATTATGGACCAAAATTGCAATAAAAAAGTTATGGGACCAAATTGAAACTTTTGCCAAAGTTATGGGATAAAAATTGCACTTTAGCCTAATAATATATATATGTTTTATATTTATAAGTTAATTTTTTCCATTATGAAAAATGTGAGGGCTGATTTTAGGACTTTCTGTTGGTTACACTTGTAGCTTATGCTTACTTAATTTGACTATTTGATGAAAAAAAAAAGAATAAAAGATATTTAATATGTTTTCATCTCTCATCAACAGTATCAGCTGCTTCATTCAATCCAGTTAGAGAGAGAAAGAGGAGAGAGAGAGAGAGAGCCGTCGTCTCTTCCGTCGTTTTGCGTGGGAAGAAGCATCAATGAAGTAAGATAGACAAGTAGGATTGTGAAATGCGAATAAAAAAATTGCGACGAAGCGAGATAAAACAAAATTTGATTCATTATATTTTGTGTTTCTCACGTAGACTTTCGTTTCAGATACATCCATCCATGGCTCTTCCTCTGAAACCCTCTTGATGTTCTCCTAAAATCAGGTATTCGATAGATTCAGTTTCGTATGGGTATTACTAGTTTAGCCTTGTTTCGAATTATCTTCAATTTTTTTTTGTGGCTGATTATCCTTCCAGTCAAACTTGTATACAAGTTTTCAATTATGATTTTATTTGATGTGCTTTGGTGGTAGAAACTCATGTTTAATTAACTTGTGGATTTCAATTTTGTGAGAGATTTAAACGGAAGTGATCAGAGATTAAGATTAGGGGGATCATTGAGATGACCCAATTTGCTGTTTTTTTCCATATTTTTTTTGTTCTTTCTTTCCTTATCGTTGTCTGGAGACTGGACTCTTAGTTTTTTGCCGATAAGATAGTAAAAGTTTCATTTGTAGTAAATCTTTGGAGTTTGGACCATTTTATGTTTCCTTTTGTTCATCATATGTAGTTCACATAAGTTGTAAATAGACTAATGATGATCAGTTCTCCTTGAACGCATATGGCTATAAGAAATTATTGTGAGGATGTTTTCAACTGTAAGCAGGCAATTCCATTATAGTTCGAGTTTCTATGTATATAGTCTTAAGATCCCCTTGGGTTCAAAATTGGACCCTCTAAATTTGATTTGTCTGTGATTCTCTACATTTGGGAAACTTTTTACCATCCGATTTTGTGCTCGCCGTTAAGATTGTGCCACATAGCGGGTTCATTTTCTGAAACGCACCGTTTCATTAAATGAAATTTATCATCAAATGAAACGGTGCGTTTTGTGGCTGCTTTGCCTGGCGTTCCAATTTCAGACAATTGCAGAGAAATTTTAAGATAGAGGATCCGGGTCCCTTGGTTTCATTGTGTAAGTCAGAAATCAGAAGTACCATAAAAATTAAAGTAATGATTTGGTCCCTGAAAGATGATAAATTTATCTATTTAGTACCTGAAAGATGGGATTTTAAGATTTAGTTGAAAGATGTAATTACAATCAATTTGGTCTCTTTTTTAAGATATTAATTTAAATGTAATAGTTAATATAATTTGTTAACGTCAATTGTAAAATATAATATTAACAAAATTTAGAACCGCATCAGATTTGTCATTAAATTTTAGGTAGTATGTTCAATAAAATGACTAAATTGATTGTAATTGCATATTTTAAGTATTAAGTCTCGTAATTTTATTTTTCAGGGACTCAATTGAGAAATCTACCGTTATTTAGATTAAATTATTAATATTAATTTACTCTAAAAATTATTATGCAATGCATTACACACAAGTCAAAGTTAATGCAACACAATAGATGTTTTAAATAATGTGTTATTAACTATGTATTCGAAACTCCCTGTCAAGGAACAAATCATCCAGAAAAGGTTAAACTGTTAGACTAAAGAAAGCCCTGATGGTATATGGTAACGTAGTTCTTTTTTATTTGTAACATATATCTGTTCACACGAAATGTATAGTTGCTTTTGTCTTTTGTCTTATCTCATACGTTAATAATTTAAGCACTTTTCTCTGTTATACATACAGGGTGGATTCTGTGAAGCAAGATTGCATCTTTAAATTCAGAGAGAGGCCTATAGTGTTCGTGAAATTGCTGAAGATTCTTCATATTTTAATCATGGTGACCTAAACTAGAGAGCTAAAGAGATTCTTTTGTGGCTATGTTCAAAGATTTAATACTTTGAATTGTTAACAACTTGGCATCCCGTCTACAAGATTCATAAACTGAATTTATAGCCTGACAAGCATTCTTTCCAGATAACTTTTGCTTGTTATCCTGGTACTGTGGCCCCACAGTAAATTCCAACATTTAATGTTAAAAATGATGTGATGGAGCAACCTAGAATGCAGAAACAACATCCATACAATAACATGGAACCCAGAAATGAGGAATTCCATCCTGCACCTAAGTCAATTGTGCAGGACCACCCAGATGGCATGCATATTGATACAAGGCCTATTGATCGTAATATGTCAGACAAAAAGCCTGTACTTAATTATTCCATACAGACTGGTGAGGAATTTGCTCTTGAATTTATGCGAGATAGAGTGAATCTTAGGCAGCCTGTCTTTCCAAATATTATGGGTGATCCCAATTACGCAGCAGGTTATATGGATCTGAAAGGCATTCTAGGCATTAGTCATTCGGGCTCTAAAAGTGGGTCAGATGTTTCTGTGCTCCCAAAAGTTGAAAAAGGTCCAAAAGAATTGGATAGAAGAAGCTCTTCTATGCACCGTGACAGAAGCAATTATGGATCAGTTCGGTCAATTCCTAGAACTTCATCTAGTCAAGACACAAACCGAGCTGTTCATGGTACTGCCTCTTCTGCAGGTTCCAGTAGCTCATCAATGAGGATGAAGGTTTTTTGCAGCTTTGGTGGTAGAATTTTACCACGGCCCAGTGATGGAAAGCTTAGGTATGTTGGAGGTGAAACACGAATTATTTCTATCCGAAAGGACATACGTTGGCAAGAGCTTATGCAAAAAGCCTCATCAATATATAATGAGACTCGGGCTATAAAATATCAGCTCCCTGGGGAAGATCTTGATGCTTTGGTTTCAGTATCTAGTGATGAGGATCTACGAAATATGATGGAGGAGTGCCATGATCTAGAAACCACTGCAGGATCTCAAAAGCTTCGGATGTTCCTGTTTTCTGTGAATGATTTGGATGATATTAGTGTTGATGGTGATACTGAAATCCAGTATGTAGCTGCTGTTAATGGCATGGACGGGGGATCAAGACACCACTCAACCCTTCATGTTGCAAGCATGTCTACAGATAATATACATGAACTGGATCGACAAAATATTGAGAGGGAGGCTAGTAGAGCTCGGATAGAATTAACTGGTGGCACTAGTTCTACCCTGACTGACAATGTTAACTCAGCTTTGGGAATTCAGCCTTCACAGCCGATGTTACGAACTTCATCAAATGCTTATGAAAGCAATCCAATTTTTAATGGTAGCCAACATGGGGATGCTAGCCGATATCCAGTGCAGCGTGGCTTCGATCCTTCTAACAACTCAGCTTTTGGGCAGATTCCAGTTTCTTTGCCTTCTCACGGTCTTACTAATCAAGGAATTATCAATGAAGGGCATCTATCAAGTGAGCCACAAGTACAAAATTCCGAAATGTCTTCAGTGCAGGCAAAGAAAAGGGCTGATAATTCCATCAAGCATGAAAGCGATCTTGGAAAAGGCCTCCCTTTGGAAACACCATATCCCATTCCTTCACAACCATTTGAGAGCAATTTACAAGGTAATTTTTCTGAAGCATCTATTGCAGTTGCTGTGCCAGGGGCCCATCTACCTAAAGTGCCTTCAAAAAGCAAGTTCAAGCACCAACATTACGAAGAGGCATCTTCATTGGTTACTGCAATGAATTCCGCACAGATGTTGAAATCTGGTGAAGATGACCTGTATTATTCTGCCTCTACAAATGTTTTTAATCCTTCTTATGTTGACTCTGAGTCCAATGCGGTTGCCTTGAGTGGCCTTGAACCACCTCCACTTCCCAATAGAGTCTATTATTCAGAGAGAATTCCCAGGGAGCAGGCAGATTTGCTGAATCGATCAACAAAGTCAGATGATTTACATGGCTCTCAGTTGCTTATGTCAGATTTACTTTCTGATTTCAATCAGGAGAATCCAGTTACAGAATCCAATGATAAATTTCAGGTTTCTAATCTGTCAAACCTGACTGCTGATTCAAGCATGACAGCAAAACCATTGCATGTGAACAGCGAAGCCATTGATGATGGGCGTGTGCAGCTACAAAGTCACAAACAGTTGTCTGATGCAAAAAGTATGATAAATTCAAAGTTATTACAGCCTGTTGATCCTGAGTTGAAGCCTTCAGTAGCAAACAACACAGATGATAAAGTTGCTGCAAATGAGGATAGGGTCCTAAGATCTGAAAATGAAACCAGTAGCTCGAAAGATTACCATAAGAATCTCCTTGTTGATGAAACCAACAGAACTGAACATCCCAAGGAATCCAGTAATGATGCTAAGGTCCAGTCACAGCCCTTTTCTTTACCTGAAAACAGAAACCAAGATTTTTCTCAAGATTTTCCTTCACGTGCTGTTTCTACACCAGCTCAGGGTGATATCCTGATTGATATTGATGACAGGTTTCCTCGTGATTTCCTTCATGATATGTTCTCCAAGGCAGTACACTCTGAAGATTCCTCACATTTTGGGCCATTACCTTCAGATAGAATGGGCTTGAGCTTGAACATGGAAAATCATGAGCCGAAACGTTGGTCATATTTTCAGAAGTTGGCAAATGAAGGTTTTGATAATGTTTCTTTAATTGATCAGGATCATGGTTTTGCATCTGCATTAAGAGAAATACAAGCAGATAGTAGACCACAGCAAGTTGCACCTGTACGAGCTGATGGAGTTTCAGTAGGTCACGTAGAGCCTGGCCTCAATTTTGGTGAACAAAATGAGAAAAACTTACCCGTAACAACTAGAACAGAGGCCACTGTTCTGCAGCCAAAATATGATCATACCCAAGTTAAGGAGACTGAAAACAAGAACTTGGATCCTATGATGGGTAACATGGGACTAAAAGAGTCTGAGTATGAGGTATGCTTATAATGTCTTTTCTTATATATAAATATACACCTTGCATATATATGCTTTTCCACTGACAAATTTTTCGATGGATTGAATTTAGGATGGCAATACTGAAACAGGGAATATTGGCCAGATTCAAGATCCTTCTTTGGAGGAATTTGACATCAGTACTTTGCAGGTATAATTCTTCTTGATGTATTTATTGTATCTATGTCTTAATAATATATTATATTAACACTTTCTTCAAAAATCAAATAATATTAGAATATTACTGACCTCAAATTTTTTTATTGGCATTATTAAATTAAGTCTACACAAGACTATATACATTTACTGCATATTCTTATGTGTATGGCAGCTCATAAATAATGAAGATCTTGAAGAGTTGAGAGAATTGGGTTCGGGTACTTTTGGGACTGTCTACCATGGGAAGTGGCGGGGTACAGATGTTGCAATTAAAAGAATAAAGAAAAGCTGTTTCACTGGTCGATCATCAGAGCAAGAGAGACTGGTAATGTTCTTCAATGCCTATGAATCTAATGGAGTAATTGTTGTTTCCTTTGATCATTTTTTTTATGTCTTGGTTGCATTTTCTTTCATGCCACTCATTCATCAGAAGGAATCTATTAAGTACAGGGGTGGCTTCTTAAAAACTCTCTATTGATGGTAATTTTATTCTATTCTCAGACTGTAGAGTTCTGGAGGGAAGCTGACATACTTTCCAAGCTTCACCACCCAAATGTGGTGGCATTTTATGGTGTAGTGCAGGACGGACCAGGAGGAACATTAGCCACTGTTACAGAGTTCATGGTGGATGGTTCTCTAAGGCGTGTTTTGCTTCGCAAGGATAGGTAATGCCTGTGTCCTGAGTTCTTCCTTTTCTATTAAGGGTCTATTTAACCACTAGTCTCATAGTACTGAATAGCAAACTATGGTACAGTAAGATTATGAAATCTATCATCTATGCCTGCAACCACCTTATATTTTTTTAAAAAATTAATTAATATGATGATTACTATATCACTGACAATAAAAATTCCCTGACATCTTTTTTCTAGTTGCTGTAGCATTCAGAATCATCTACTGACATAAACCTTCCACACCATAATATTTACAGTCATGTTTAGGGAAAATGTGTTTTTTCAAACAAATTATATTCTTGGGAATGTTACATGATCTTGGTTCCAGGTATCTGGATCGCCGCAAGAGGCTGATAATTGCTATGGATGCAGCATTTGGAATGGAGTATTTGCACTCAAAAAATATTGTTCATTTCGACTTAAAATGTGACAATTTGCTTGTGAATTTGAAGGATCCTTTACGACCAATATGCAAGGTATAAATGTTGGGAAGTGTTCCATTATTTAACTTGTCCTGAGTCTTGAGAAAGTTAATGCCTTTTTCCAGGTTGGTGATTTTGGCCTGTCAAAAATCAAACGAAATACCCTTGTTTCTGGTGGTGTGCGTGGAACATTACCTTGGATGGCACCTGAGCTTTTGAATGGCAGCAGCAATAAGGTCTCAGAAAAGGTAATTATCACATCCTCTTCTAAAATTTTTAGTCCCAAAGAATATAGCACTATTATGATGACGATTTTTCTTTTCAAAATGGTGATTTTTGTTTAACTTCCTATAGATCGTTGATTGTTTGTATCTTAGAGTATGGAGATCTCTTCTTTGTGGCTTGTATTTCAAACATTTTAAACTGCCTTCTTTTAGATTCTTTCACTGCTCTACTGCACCTAGAAGTAATTAGTCGTTGAAAATAAATCACATGTTGCTTTTCATTCTGTGAGATTGCTTTGTCTCTCCATATCTCAACTGCACTTGTACCTCATCTTCCATTGCAAGGATTGATTGATAACACTGTTTCATTAACTCATCAGGTTGATGTATTCTCTTTTGGCATTGTGTTATGGGAGATTCTTACTGGTGAGGAGCCATACGCTAATATGCACTACGGTGCAATAATAGGTAAGGTTCTCTCTTATCTTCAGTTTTCTGCTGTAGCTTGTGTTCAAGTATTCTTGCACTTGCACCTTTTCAAGGCACAAGTTTAAATCAATGGAACCTTCACCGATAGTCCTTGATAATCAAGATTATAGTTCTGAATTATTGTAATTTATAGTAGATCAAATGAGTCAAGTTTGAAGACAGAATGATAACTGTCGCTAACAATCAAAATAAAAGGTCCATATAGCTGAATCAAACTGAAGTTAGCTATTAAATTAATACCATAGTTACTGATCTTTGTAACCTTTCACACCAAATTAGTAAATTGCCAAAACACACTCAAGTACTCAACACAAAGTGAAGAAAACAAGATCAAGGTTGGAAAAATAATCTTCTTGGCCATTTGCAACCACCTTATCAGAATTATGATCTTAGAAGATGAGTGTGTTTAGTCCATGGATATATTAAGTTTTTTGTTATCGGTTTGAACCAAAAATTGTTCTGCCATTATCTTCTTGGATTAAGTAAATCCTATGCAGGTTCTATGTTTGTAGGTTTTCTTTATCTACTTGTTGCATTTCCTTGAAATATTACTTCCACATGAAAAATCTCATTTTATTGAGTTATGTAACTTTCATTCTCACTTTGCCTTACTTTGCTGGAAAATTTACAGCAAAACTTCCATTTGGACTTTTCATTGCAAGTTTTTTCTAGTTCAGTCAAGCACTCAAGCTTCACATTCAATACCTTTTCAAGTAGAATCAGTTTCATAACTGATCCACGAGAACAGACCCTGTGTAATTGAGGATCCTGAAGTTCTCTGTAATTGGGCAATTTTGGGTATCTGATAGCCGAGATGCGTCATTTCATTTAACACCAGGAGGCAATGTGGCAGGCTAATTGCCTAATTACAGATTACTTCAAGATCCTCAGTTGCTGAGGATCCATTCTCTTGATCCACAAGGAGATCTCAGTCGTGTTAGTTTATGTAAAAATTCAGAATGATTGAGATTGGATATTAAGATCTAAGTAGGAACTTCAAAAGTCTTAAAAAGATTTTTTTTTTTTTTTCTTTTTGGCCGTTGCCTCCTTCTGAATTTTACCTTTAACTTTGTTTTCTTGTAATTATGTGGTTGGCTTCTTTCTCTCTCTCTCTGACACGCACATGTCAAGCAGGAGGTATTGTAAATAACACATTAAGGCCAACAATCCCAAGTTATTGTGATGCCGAGTGGCGAACACTAATGGAGCAGTGTTGGGCACCTAACCCTGCCGTTCGGCCATCCTTCACGGAGATTGCACGCCGCTTACGGGTAATGTCTACAGCTGCTGCTAGTCAGACCAAAGGGCAGGGCCTCAAGGTATCTAAATGATTGTTTAACAGACCTGACATCCTTAAGTTTCTTCATTTAATTTCACTGCAAATATGGTATATCATACAAGGGCCAGCAATAGTATATACATAGATTTGTATATTGAAAAACAAAATTCTGGTTTCCCCTCCACCACCCCCACCCCCACACCAACTTCTTTTCTCTTGGTAATTGATGGTAAATTTGCCTGGTGTGCTAAATGATATAAATAAGAACATATTGGCTTATAATGACGGTTGCACAGTCAGTCTTGGACTGGTTGTTAGGTGTCTTTATTTTTCTTTTATTTTTTAAGGATTTAAGGATCACCTGCTTTAAGATCTCACCTTGAGAGAATGAAATTTGAAACTAGATGGTTATATATACATAACAGAAACTAGAATATTGATTTATGTGTCACACATATGAAGCATAGACAAGATGGATACGGGATACGAGATACGACACAGAGATGAACATATCGATATGTTGAACTCTTATAACTACAAAATATCATACGACATATATGTATATAGATCTGCTATTTTTTTTTCAGTATGTCAAAGTCGTCAAAAAAACTAATTTTAAATTTTGATATTAGTGGATATGTGTGGAGCATGTGTCGTTTCTTATCATAATGTCATACGAATATGTGTTGAACATTCTCTTCAAATGAATAGTCTTTGCTTAATACGCTATATGACAAGGAGCAATCTAAAGTGTAGAAAAGTGGGATTTATTTTAGTATATTTACATTGAAAAAAATGGATAAAGGAGAAAAAGAAAAAGAAAAAAGTTAAATTTGCAAACTTCATTCTTTTTCTTTCACCTCAGTCTATTCATAGACTCATTTAGCTTTTTATTTAATGATGAAATGCAGGCATCCATCTGCATATTTATGTAAAATTTTGCTATCCTCTCATTTTGCAACCAAATGTCTGAAACAAAGTGCAGATTCTCTGTAGTCTATGAATAATTCAAATTATTTTTAAAAATTGAAAATATATGTCTGACATATTATGGTTGTTCTGCCAAACAATGAGGTTCTTTGAATTTTATTTTGGTCAGCGATCTATATGGATTCTTGTTCTTTAAACTTCTTTTGTTCCGTTTTAGTTTTCAATTTTTTTTTGTATGTCCCATCGTTTTTCCAAAACATGAGTTGGACTTCTGATTCAAACAAATTCTCTCTTATACTGTTATAATAAGTGAGTTGGTAGATTGAGAAAAAAAATTCTTCCGTTTTAGAAAGTAAAATCAACAATAAATTTATCTTCAATTTATGATTAAGATGACAATTTTTTTTTCTCTATCAACTCACTTATTAGAACTGTATGAGAGAAATTGTTTATCTCAACTATTTAGACAAGAGATGTTGATAAAAACCACACAAAATCATATTTTAAATTAACAGTGAAACAAATGAAAAAGTTTAAGAATCAAAATTGAACAAAAAAAAAATTGAGAACAAAAACAAAATTTACTCTATAGTTCAAGGATCAATATGAGATTTTGACCTTTTATGAATCAGTGTGAAAATAATTAACAAGTTGTACCAAAAGAATATACATTTGCACTTCTAGTTGCAAGTCATATTATAAGGAGAATTACCATAGGTATTAAAGCCAAAAGCCGATTCCACTTGAAATCGCCTCATACTCTATAGAACATTGGAACCAACGTGTGCTATTTCAACTATATTGGCAAGTTCAAAACTGTCTTTGGAAACTGGTAGTACTTTTTGGCCTCTTTTGGATATTTCCTGTTTTGATGTATGGTTCAATAACATCGTTGGCATTAGATTACATCTGTTGACAATTGACATGGATCAAGAAGCACAGTTTTAAACGGCTTTTAGAAAAAAAAAAATTGAGTAAATTGATATTCTAGTCCTTAAATTAGTTGAGTTATTGAATACTATCATTCTAGTATCTGATTTTTTGAAATGTCTAATTTTGTCTTCGAAAATTTCTGACTCATTACAAGTTAGTCCCTCTATCAATGTACAACTCAATCCAGGAAGGATTAAATTACAATGAGTCATGAATTTACAAGGACTAAAGCAAATGTTTCATGAATTCAGGACTAAAATAACAATGCCTACATAATCTAAAGATTAAAGGTCAAATAGTCACTTTGATCCTCAAACTATGGGGAAAGTTTCATTTTAGTCTTAAAACTAATTTTTGTTCCGTTTTGGTTTTCAAACTTCCACATCTGTTCCTTTGGTCCCCAAATGTGATTCAATTGGTTTCTACTTTCTACCGTTTTTTCTAGCTTGAACAATTGAGATGGACTAATTCTTTCTTATATGTGTCATAATAAGTGAGTTGTCTAAGAAAGAAAGAAAAATTTTCACTCTTTGAAAGAAAATCAACAACACACTTATTTCCAATTTGTGACTAAGAATGATACTTTTTCTTTCTCTTTGTCAACTCACTTATTATGACACATACAAGAGAGAAATAGTTCATTTTAGTTGTTCAGGTTAGAAATAACGGTAGAAACCCGATGAAGTCCAAAAAAATAGTTTTAAGACCAAAATAAAACTTACTCTATAGTTTGAAGTCCAGAATGAAGCTTTAACCCAATATTAAATTGATAGTTTACTCCCAAAAAACTTAATCTTAAAATGCAGTGAAAGACACATGGCTATACGTCAAAGTTTGAACTTTATTAGATTTGATCTCATGTTGTAGTAGCAGATGACATTCTACACCCTTTTTCTACTTATGCATTGAAAAGGACGAAGAGAATCCTATGTAGATTTTGTCTCCAGAAGATAGATATGAAAAAGAAAAAACAGAGAAATTGATTTCTGAAAGACTTACATGATAACAACTTAGTCCCTGAAAGTCTAGTTTACAAGGTTTAATCCCTAAAAGTTATGGAACTAATACATTTTAGTCATTTTGACCCTAAATGCCAGACCCAAAATAGGCTCAAGGGACTAAATTAGATTGCTTCCACAACTATTAAATACTCAAACGAATAAACTAGGCTTTCAGGGATTTAATTGCCAATTTGTGTTTCTTCCAAAAACCAAGTTATACGTTTACTCTATGAAAAATCATTCACAGATGGACATATGAAAAGAAAAAGTGTCATATATTCTTGTAAGTCTATTCATGTTTTCTTCAAAAACATTACAAACTTGCTACTTGCCAAGCAGAAGCCATCATTAGTGGCCTTCCTCTCCAACCAAGCAAAAGGCAATCCTTCTCACTAGACAGTGCATATCCATCACAGTCATAAGTAGAAAGCATCATTCTTGCTTGGTTTGTGCACTTCAGTGCCATGACTTGAAATCCTGCTCGGCCTAAGTGTCGTCGCCATCGATCTACACTTTCATGTCTCTCAATCCTATCTCGGCCCTCGTAAGCCACAATATTGCGAATCTCTTGCTCAAAATGCAGTGTTTCTATCTTCATCCTCTGCAAGCTATTCCTTGGCATGCTTGCCTCAAGAGAATCAAAAATGGCAGAGTAATAGTGAATTGATTCCAAAAACCTCCCAAGGAAGAAAGGTCCATTGTGGTTTGAGTCTTGTTCCACCACAGTAAGAGCAATAGGACCTAATTTCTTGATTGATTGGAGAATTTCCTTGAGATAGCCTCTACTTTCTTTGACATACTTGTGCAAATGCAGTATGCTATTCACAAACAAGGCTTCTCCTTCTCTTAAATTTAGCTTCTCCTTAGTTAGAAGAGATGGAGTTGCAAACTCTGATATCGTGTGGAGTTCTAGTGATATCCCCAATGAGCTTGCTTCCTCCACAAGCAACCTAATGCTAGATTTAAGTTTCAGTTCATTGTCATCATCATCATGGCCGATGAACCCGGTGATCCGGAGCCTTGTAGGCCCCTCGGGTTTGGAAGCAAGAGCCCTTATCAAGGAAGACCATTGGAGGGTATATTCCATTCCAAGATCAATTATATGTAAAGAGCTTTTTCCTTTTGATGCTTGGCACATAGCTTCATTTGCAGCCATATAACCAAAAGCAATATAAGGAGTGTTTTGGTAAAGAAGATGAAAAGCTTCAAATTTCTTCTCCCTAGTGACCAAAGAATCATCCACAAAAGTACTGCTTTTTACTTCACTATTTGTAACATTGTGAGGAAGAAGTGACAATCTACACTTCAATCCTGAAGCAAAACAATGAGAGACTCTCTGTAATGAGTCACCTGAAGGACTCGAAAAAGCCGAGATTTTATTGAGCAACAAGTCTGCTTGTTTAGTGTCTCTGCAGGCCACTGCCTCAGCACAAGCCAACAGCATATGAACCAAATCTAGCCCTTGATCCATACCAAGCTCAGATTTAACATAACCATGAGCTTCTTCATTCATCATCATGAAGTTTGGATCAATCTCATGATCTCCATCATCCTCCACCATGAACTGATCAAAAGTTTGATGATGATGGTTTTCTTGAGGCTCTTGATATTGATCTTCTTCTACATTGGCATACTCATCATCATGATCATCATTGTGATGGTCCACATTGATGAAGCTATCGACGAAATCATCAACATCTGAAGAAGATAGTTCAGTTTCATGATCAGGTATTTCTTGAGTCTTTGTTGCTACATACTGATGATGGCATAGGCTTTGATCTCCTTGCTCTTGCTCCATTCTTTCAGGACAGTATCTTCTGATGGCGAATTCGTGGTTGAGATTCTCGTTCATGGAGAAAGATACCCACATGTTCACATCTTCCATTATAGCCTGCAAGAAATGAAATGAAAAGTGGAGGCTTAGAGAGTGATTTTAGAACTTCTGATTACCATTTGCACATAAGAGTTTTCGTTTCCCTTTTTAACTTTTAGTAGTTGGTATATTCTTCTTGCTTTTAGTGCAACAAAAGTTAGCTTCAAGATGCCAAATAAGGCTAAAATGTATAAAACTTCCGCTAAACTTTAGTCATTAGGCAAAAAAGCCCCTAAACTTTGAAAAGGGATGAAAAATCCCATGACCTTTTGATTTTGTGTAAAAGATCTTTTTGTTAAAATTTTCATTCAAAAGATGAAGTTGCTTTCCGAATTTTATGATTATTGTTATATTTTATATTGATTTAAATTTAAAATTAACTATTTTTGTAATTATTAGTAACCAAAAAAGTTTAAAATTTCTTGTTTTTTCGATGAAAANATAATAATAATAATAATAAAAACTTGAGGTATTGGAGACAATGGTCAATATCCTTCATTGACAATGAAAATATACACTTTCTGTATTGCAAAAGTACTAATTTCGTCCCCAAATTTTATATTAACTGTAAATTTCGTCCCCAATTTCTTTTTGTCAATTTCGTCTTCAATGTTTCACATTTTGGTTAATTTTATCCTTTGCTCTTACTTTAGCCAAATATTATCGATTGAATCTACGTGACTAATAATATATAATATAAAATTTATAGAAAAAGAAACTCAAATCCTAACTCGTGTTGAAAAACAAGATGCAGTATGTTGTTAATTTATTGAAAGAAGTTAGTTAAAAGATAAAATTGACATGTAAAACATTGGAGACGAAATTGATAGTAAAAAAAGGTTGGGGACAAAATTGACAGTTGGTATAAAGTTTAAGGACGAAATTAATACTTTTGCCCTTTCTGTATTGTATAGTACCAAAGGCATTGGATTCCATATTCCTCATTTAAGGCTCCAAATCATCATATGGTGTGTTCTATAAGAAAAGTTTTAAGGTAAACTAATAAATGTACATTAAGCCAATTGAAGTTGACAATTTTGCTAAGGAAAAAAAGATTATACATGTTTCCTTATATCTTAATCATAAGGATCATCTAATTACAAAATTTTTTATATTCTCTCTTCTATGATGTCGTCCAAAAAATTATCTTTTATAATTTTTTTTCTATTATGATCCATCATGCAAATAAAATGTCATAGGTCTTGTTTGTTTTTATTGAGAAACTTCATATATGTTCGGTCATTTTGCAACATCTCAATTTTCTATTGATAAATATAAAGTGCACTTTTGGTCTGATATCTTTTGCTCAAATCTCAATTTGGTCCCATAATTTTTTTTGTTTCACTTTTGGTCTCATATTTTCTGGTCAGGTGTAGAATTGATCTCACATCTTCCATTATAGCCCGCAAGAAATGAAATGAAAAGTGGAGGCTAAGAGAGTGATTTTAGAACTTCTGATCACCATTTGCACATAAGAGTTTTTGTTTCCCTTTTTAACTTATAGTAGTTGGTATATTCTTCTTGCTTTTAGTGCAACAAAAGTTAGCTTCAAGATGCCAAATAAGGCTAAAATGTATAAAACTTCCGCTGAACTTTAGTCATTAGCCAAAAAAGCCCCTAAACTTTGAAAAGCGACGAAAAATCCCATGACCTTTTGATTTTGTGTAAAAGATCTTTTTGTTAAATTTTTCATTCAAAAAATGAAGTTGTTTTCCGAATTTTATGATTGTTGTTATATTTTACATTGATTTAAATTTAAAATTAACTATTTTTGTAATTATTAGTAACCAAAAAAGTTTAAAATTTCTTGATTTTTTCGATGAAAATTTTAACAAAAGAGGTTATCCTACAAAATCAAAACTTTAGAAGGCCATTTATAACTTTTCAAGTGTACTTTTGGTCCCATATCTTTTGCTTAAATTTCAATTTGGTCTCTTAATTTTTTGTTTCACTTTTGATTTCATATCTTTTGGTCAAGTGTAGAATTGGTTTCACATCTTTTTTTGTTACAGATTTATATCTTTGTAAAAAGTTTCACTGTTAATCCCATAATATAGAACATTTTATAAGGATGTGAGTCTAATTCTGCAACATGATCAAAATATATGAGACTAGTTTTGAAACCTAACCCAAATATATGAGACCAAATGTGCAATATCGGACCAAATTGAGACCTAAGCAAAAGACATGAGACCGAAAGTGCAAAAGACATTATGGGACCAAATTGAAACCTAACAAAAGTTATAGAACCCAGAGTGTACTTTGGCCTAAATATAAATAAAGGGAAGAGAATCTAATGAAAACTCTTGATGCAAAAGTATGCAAGAAAAAGGTATAAAGTAGAAGAGGTAGTTGTTGGTGATATTTGGACCTTCTCATTCTTCACCATTAAAGAGGACGGCTTTGGAGGTCTTTATGTTCTCCTACATGTGTCCTTTATCAATAACATATTAAAATTGATAAAAGCTTTATCTGAACATTTTTTTTAATAGAAAAGTTGAATTATAAAAATGAATGAAGACTTTTTTTTAATTCTTTTGTTTATTACAAAATATTTATTCGATTAAACTTTTAATTAAGAATAAATATTACTATTGTATTTAACATTGCGTTGAGTATAGTCAAATTTGATAATGACCATAAAAATCAAATAAAAATTTATATTTCAATAAGAATTTTAATAAAAGATTCTTTTTATAAAATGAAAAGTTAAAAACTTTATGTCCTTTTATATAGTTTAAGAAATTTTTTTTACAATAAATTTGTTTTTTAAAAAAACTTACTATTTGTTCTTTAAACTTTTATTGAGTCAATAAATTAGTCTTTGAATATAAATTATATTATTTGATCCTCGAAATATTATGATTGTCAATGATTTGGCCACTGTGACAATTTAGTCTCTAAATTTAAAGTAACTTTATGTATTATTTTTCTTTAAATTTATACTGAAATTGTGCTAATTTCTAAATTTGAATCATTGACGATCATAATACTTTTCAAGGATTGAGTCATATATTTCAATCATTTAAAAATTAATTTTTTAATTTAGTATAAGTTTAAGGATCACAACAAAAAATTTCTCTTCTTTTTTTATACTTAAATAATAATAATAATAATAAACACAAAATCCACCCCATAATAAAAGGACTAATTATTTCTCTTTTTTTCTTTTTTTCCTTAATTTTTATTTTTATACTTTTTGTTCAAAATAAAAACATAGAGGTCAATTACAAGTTACAACTGTACCTGATCAACTCTTTTTCTTTAGTTCTCGTTCTCTTATGTAGAATTGTACATTGTAGATTATAGATTAGTTAAAACTTAAATGTTTTGACTTTTGACCCCTTTTTGAATTATAGGCATATGATTTTATAATATTTTTTATAAGATGATTTTATGATATATAAACAGCATGACAAATTAAACTAGATATATATTTGCTAAAGGGCAAAAGCACTCATTTCGTCTCCAAACTTTACATTGATTGTCAATTTCGTCTCCAATTTTTTTTTTTGTCAATTTTGTCCCCAATCTTTCACATTTTCGTCAATTTTACAAAGGATAAAATTGACAAAAATGTGAAAGATTGGGGACGAACTTGACAGCGAAAAAAGATTGGGGACGAAATTGACAGCAAGTGTAATTTGTAAAGTTTGGGGACAAAATATGTATTTTTGCCTTTGCTAAAGTATCTGTAACACTTATGAAAGTTTTTTAAAAAATATATAATTAGTTATGTTTAAGGCCAAAGTGCAAATATTTTTTGGTCAAGTCTTGAATTGGTTTGCTATTTTTTTTTATTTTATATTTGATTTTATATTTTTACAAAAAAGTTTTACGGTTTAATCCTATAAAAAATTCCATCCAACTTCATCAGCAGTGAAGTTATATGAGAGAGAAAGTTAACATGGTCAAATAAGATGAGATGGACTCAAATTTGGCCTCATATCTTTTTCAAATGTTTTAACTTTGGTCTCATGTCATTATAAAATGTTTCAAATGTGGTCTCATATCTTTATAATCAGTTTTAAATTTGGTCCTTCGTTAGTTTTGACTCTGCTTAATTTCATCCTACATGTTTTGTCCTCTGCTTAATTCTATATTGATGATTGTGATATATGCAATGATCTTGAAAGTTAACTTAAACCCTACTTATTTGAAATATAATTTTAGAATTTGATGTAAAAGAATTTATGTTTTTAACTTTTATTGGGTTTTAGCTTTTGCTTCTTCATTTCTTTCTGTTTTTCTCTTGAAGAACAAAATATAATCAGCTTCAAAAACCATAAATGATTAACCTACCATGATTCCAATGAATTCCCTACTTAATCTTTGCAAGTTTATTTTAAAAAAAGAAGTTGTCGGATATTTGTTTTAATTTTTTATATATATAATAAGAAACTTTCTTATAATAATGCAAACTGTGGTGCAAATTTCAAGAGTAATGGAAGCCGGCCTCATACATTAGAAAACAAGTAATGAGAAGATTAGTAATTAATCATGTGTTTGTCCTACTAATAACTATTTTCTCTCAATGGTCGGCCAACAAACAATAAGTCACAACTAGTGGACTTCATATTCAAAGTTTTTTCTTTTAAAGGAACAATTACAAAAAGGAAAGGAATTACATATCATAGTGTTAACAAACACATATTGGAATATCTCCCCAAACATGTCTAGCATAGTCATTATCTACACAAAAAGACTAAGTTACCCTATCATGACCAATGAGTCCTACTATGTCATCTCTCACAAGTCTTTCCTCAGCAGAACCAACTCCATTCCCAGAATATTAACAACCAATTTAGAGGAAATACTTACACAAAGATCATTGGTTAGATAAAAAACTGATAAAAATATCTCTAATAAAAACAATCAAGGATAGAGATTTGGAAGCGCGAGCATTCAAGCATCTCCCAATACATCTAGAGGTCACTCCCTACTTGAACCATATAGCAACAAGCCAAATCTTATATTTGTTTCTGTGCCATCCGAGAATCAGACATTCTGAGAATCTGTTAACAATTTGAGCAAGCCTCAGTTGAATCCATTTATTTTGCATTCCTCCCTTAAAATGCAAATGATTATTTACACAAAGAGCCAAATTATAATCATTCACCAGAGTTTTAATTCTTTGTATTACATCCATCGGATTAGACTTCATACCCTTCCAAACCATCTCATTTCTTGTTTGCCAGATTCATAAAAGTGCCCACACCACTTTACTAACTGATTATCACATAACTAATTCAAGTAGTAAGTATTGTAATATTGTTAAATAAGGTCTCAAATTTATTGGAAGACTATCCTATACACGGAATTGAGTTTAAATTAATGAGTAAACTAATAATTTAGTCATTGAAAGGTTATTGAACTGATAAGTCAATCCCTAAAAGATTAAAATGTACAGTTTAGTTCTTGAAAGATCAAAACAGTATACTTTTTAGTCCTTAAAAAATTATAATGATACACTATTCGATCTATAAAAATGACTAATTAGTATATTAATTTGATCTTTTAGGAACTAAATTGTTCACTTTAATTTTTCTATTGATTGAATCGTCAACCATCTTTTATAGATCAAATTGTTAATTTACTCTAATTAATCGACAAGAAACCTTAAAGATAAAACCCTAAAAATGAGATGGACAACTCTAAATGAAAATTACCAATCTCACCCTAATTGTTAAAAGGCCTCCATTAAGAGTAATTAAACCAAGAAAAACATTGATCATGAAAGAGATTATCACAATAAACAATTTATTAATCGAACGACTAGATCCAGCAAAGCCCATCATTACGCTATTGATCGGCTAACCAGAATACCAGATATTCTCAGGCAAAAAAATAAAAATAAAATACCAGATATTCTAAATACTCTAGGTTTCTCAGTCCCGAAAAAAAAATGAAACTATGCTTGCATTATAATATATTAATATAGTAGTCCCTCCCTGCAATATATATATATATATATATATATAATTTTAACTAAAATTTTCACTTTAGAGAATCTCAGATTTTCTTATTTTAGTACAAAAGTTTAGTTTCATATTAAGTATTAACCTATAAAAAGAGATTATATGATAAAGTCAAAGGCTCATTTTGGTGTCAAATATATAGGATAATGTTTATTTTGATTTTTTATGTTTCAAATATTTATATTGTTCTTATTGACAAAATATTTTATTTTGATCATAAACTATTGAACGTGATCATATTTATTTTGTTTCAAATTCGAATTTGACAAGTCGAGGGCTACGTGTCTATCTAGTTAGGGTTGTAAGCAAACGAAGTTAAATCGGGTCTCGAAAGTAAATCACTCATTTCACAGTCAAATAAATAAAGTTGATTATATCTCTCATGTTTCAATTCCGAGTGCTACGAATTCAAAGATAAATGTTACTCTTAACAAGTCATTTTTCTATCCAATTGGAACCGTCAACAAATAGATCAAATTGAACTAAAAAATAAGATTGGGATCAAGAAGTAAAAACAAACATGATGACCACATTTGCTGACGATCCCCAACTGGTAAAAAAAAGACTCATTAAGAGTAATCCATAACTCAAAACTCGTCGCATTCAGATTTAAAACGAGAGATATATAACTAATTTCACTTGTTTAACTATGAAACAAACAATCTACTTTGGAAGACTCGATTTGACTTTATTTATTGATGGCCCCAATTCAATAGAGAAAGTACTCTTCAAAAACAACACGTAACTCTGAACTCGTTAGGTTCAAACTTCAAACGAGAAAAATATGATTACATTCAATAATTCATGACTAAAATAAAATATTTTGTAGACATTTATGACCGGTATAAATCCTTTGAACCATAAAAGACCAAAATAAACATTAAAGCATATTTATGATCAAACCTTTGACCTATATGATATTATTTTTTATATATCTAGAATCATGAAACTGAATGGAAATTAAGCTGCCGAAAAATGAAATTAAGCTCACCATACCAAAGTGATGAAAATGAAGAGATAAAAACGTCAGAGAAGCTATTTGATGATAGTGCTATTTTTGGACAACCAAAACGAAACTTTCAGCTAAAATGTTAAGATAGAAAAGCAGCTAAAAATAAGTAAATAAAAACTATTAACAAAGCTTTGGCGAAAACTGATAGTCAAAAATAAAAAGCTTTTGTTACCGGAAAAAAAAAAAAGAAAAAGCTTTTGCTGAAAGGAAAAATATAGTAAAATACTATCAACATAACTGATAGTCAAAAGCTTTACTACTAGCAAAGGAGAAGCATTAATCTTAATTTATAATTTCTCCCTCCTCTTCATCAGACTCTTCAATACAAACATCTTCATTGTCATCTTTACTACCATCATCGTTGATGTCGTTCTTCACAATTTTTTGAACCGCCGTCTTGTCGTCGCATTCAGGAACATCATTTTCATGGTGCAAAATCTTTTCTCCATTACCAACTTCAAGACCATTCTCTTTGATCATAACAGATGGATATCTCAGTGGCTTGTCAGGCCATTCTTTGAAAAAAGAATTCATCACCATGAACCTAAAGACCTGAAACAAATGGCTCTTATCCCTCTTTATATCTGCACTCAGGAGTTTCTGCAATAAAGTTGGAACCTTCCGAACTTCCTGTTTTGCAACCTTCTGCTTGTTGGAATGCCAATCTTTTCTGTCTACTCTTCTATCAAACTTGTTCTGGAATTTTCTTTTCTTAGCATTCCTTTTCTCGTCACTCCCATTACCTTCTTTTTTAGAATCCGTCACATTGTTAGCATTCCTTTTCTCGCCACTCCCAAGACCAACTTTTTTATAATCCATCAGATAGTGTGACGGTATTTCCGCAACTTCAACCCCCAATTCAACTTGCTTCGCCAAAATCTCCTTGAGCTGTCACATTATTTTACCAAAGTGAGAAATACAACTTAGGATGCTGGAAAAGATATATCTATTGTCAATAAGAATCATGCTAGCATCTTCTGTATATCATTTCAATTGAAGTATAAAATTATATTTGGCAATATTATTTCAGTTGGAGATTATCTTTAAAGGGAAACCTTCAACTCTGATGGGAAAAGGGATCTATATCAAAATTACTGCCTACCGTTGATGCTCCAGGTTAATAGTTTCAGACCTTATTTAAATTTGTCTATCTCTGTTCACTTAAAAAGTGGAACAGAAGTAATATTGGGCATTTAGCCAAGTAAATCGTGTGATAATGGATCATACCTCTAGTTTAATCAATTCTAAAATATGAAAGCAAACATATACTTATAGTCGAATACCAATAGTTCACTGAATAATTGTGAACTAAATATACCTCTCTCCGTAAGACCTCTTTATCACTGATCTTTGAGTCATTTAGATGTTCACTCTGTTTCTGCATGCAACAGTTAAGATATTAGACAACAGCATTAGATGAACTCTATCAAGTAAATAGAGCATTTCACTAAACCTTCTGATTGTCTTTGGAAGGGTAATTCCTCCTCCGTGCTTCACGCCACTGTTGGATTTCTTGCTCAGTATAAGTCACTTTGAAAGATCTAACCATTTTGATAAAAAAAAAAAAAAAAAGTCAACAACAATCATGCACAGAAACAAGGTTGGAGAGACGGAGAGATAGACATTGCATGCATAAGAACATAAATTAAGAAATTAACATTTTGTAGAGAAACTGAAATAGAAAATAGATGAGTTTAAATCTGCCAAGACATTTAATGATCTTCAAAATTGCACCAGCCACCAAGAAAAGAGGGGAAAAAAAAATTCATGTTATATTCAGATATGATCAAGGAAATAAAGATGTTTGAACTAAAGCCATCTTAATAATGAAAAGGGGAGTGGAGACTTATATTTAATAATGAAGATTTTATTTGATTTCAAGACTTGAGCATAGCTTAGAACTTTAGAAATGGTTACAGTGGAAAAAAAATATACACTAGAGACTTGATGTTACCCATTTTGATTTAGTAGTGGCCTAATCTGATATATGATTATTTGGAAATGGCATATACATGCTAGCTTTAGAATTTTCCCCTTACATAACCATAATGTGCATTTAGAAATTAGGGTTTGTTTCATGCATGACTACTGTCATATCAGATTTGGTTACTCCTTTTTATTACTGTCAACTTTGACGTGTCATCAAATTTGCAAACTAAAACACAGTCAGCTATGCCGCATGCTTCTAGCCTACTAAAACATGGATTTCCCATGCTACATCATAGAATTTCCAAAACCTAAATCACTTAAAATTTGAAACTAGCATCCTATTTGAAATCCAAAAATATTTTAGGAAATGTAAATTTTTAAAAAATTTAATATCATATTAGTTATTGATTACTCACTAGTCACTACATTCTAATAATATATATCACATAAATTTCCAGTATTTTAAAGCTCTAATTATTTGAGACAGTTATCCCATGCTTGTTTACATTTAAGTACCCAAGTAAACCAAGAGAGGCTTTCTAGTTTCTACAACTAACATAGCCTTTCAATTCCCATGAAGTAGACATCTAAACAAGAACATGGTCATTCGAGTTAGCCTACTTATCACATATTTGTAGATAAAGAATTTCTTTAAATCAGTTAAACATAAGTCCTTGCTTATAAACAACAGTGGAACCAGACTAGACAAATTGGGAAGGCAAATAGACCTACCTTTTTGCTTCCTGGTTCTGTTTCTCTGAGTTAAAACCAGAATTTCCTGTCCTCCCCTTGTTGAACCCTGCATGTTCAACAAGAATCAATCTCGAAGTAGATGAAGTTTTCATCATCGTAATAAAACAGAGAAGTTCAAACCTCCATGCATACGTTCTACAGGACCTGCATGTTTCCCCTTTCTTTTGTTGTCATCATGAAACCTAGACTTCTGGAATCTTATATAAATTGGAAGCCAATTTCGATTCAGTCAAATTATGCAAATCATCATATGTAAAAAGAATAAAGAAAGACAGAAAATAAGATGACATACCCTCCTTGGAATCCCCCTTGATTTGGTTTATTTTTGAAATTTTTGCTTGGTGATCTTTTCCAATTAGAGTTTGGAGCATCAGCTTTGAGATTGTTAGGATTTGCCTACAGCATTTAATGGGATTCAAACTAAAAAAATTGCCAATACTTCCTTTTACTATAGTACATGCAGTTCAATAGATTACTTGGCTGGAATGCATAGATAAGGCAGGAGCACATCAGTTCAAAGATTGCATTTAATAGGGAGAAACAAGCTACCTGTGAATTTGAAAATGTGGTTTGGCTGTGTTTTGCATGATTTAACTGCGTCGAACTGGGATTAAGTGGTGCAGAAGTGTTACCCTCTGACCGCTGAGATGCAAAAGGAGGCGGCGACGTAAAAGCATTTGTATTTGATGGTGGAAACAAGTTGTTCCCATTTGGGTTAACCTGTGTAACCTGATTTTGAGGCACAAGACCTAACTGGGGAATTGCTGGAAAAAAAGGATTTTGAGGAACCATAGTCTGAGGCCCTTGGTTAGGAAAGCCAAACATCGGATGGGAGCTCGGAGGCATACCATACGGAGCAACCTGAGGAGTATTTGAGACTTGCATTGGTAGCTGTTGCAGTGTATTTTGCAAGGGCAAGGATGCACCAAAGTTTCCATTTGGCATATTCATATTCATATTATTCTGCTTAAGCATACTCAGAAGATTTTGTGCCAAAATATGCCCCTGAGCTTGAGACAAATTAATTCCAGCTCCATTTGTCATGATTTGTCCCTGAACTGGAAACATCTGATTGCAATTCACATTGCCACCATTCTGGGGACCAAATCCTACAGGGAACTGACCCTGCTGAGTTGTAGGACCAGCAAAATTCACATGAGGCAAGACCAGTTGATTGTTTTGCAAGGGAAGAAAATTATTAGCAGCATGCGTGAAAGCAGGCACATTGATCATTGGTTGAACATTGGCCATAAAGGGATTCAAGTTTTGCTGAATGCCTGGACCCAACAGAGAATGGGTTTGCATGCCCGGATAATTGTTTTGCATGGGGAGTTGCTGCTGATTAGAAGCATTCATAAAACCAGACTGATTTGTGGATGACTTATTATTCAGCATGACGAAACAGAAATCCAAACTTAACTCCAAAGTCCAGTTGAAACTCCAGTGATAAGAGTTTAAAGTTTAGACAATATAACCTGTATATTGGGGTAGCATCAATCAGATTAAAAAATATTGCTTCTTAACACATGCAAGAGTCTGCAAGAATACATACAGAGTGAAAGAGAAAACTCACTGAAGTTTTTGAACTAGGAATGAGCAAGAGAAAGAGGACTGGAAAAGCAAGAATGAGCTGCCAGTGCGCCTACATAAAGATTATGTGAAGTTCTGCCCAAACTTGGACTCGACCATCCTGAAAAAGATGAAGACTGCACCCAGTAGAGCAAGTTAGTTTAACTTTTAAATAAACCACTCAAATCCTTAAAGACTAATAAATATAGCTTAGGCATGTTAATGTTAACTGAAAACAGTGAAATAATTCATATATTAGCCACGTTTAACTAGAAGTCAGTCCTCAGATTTACAAATTTATTAAAAATAAGACGCGCAGCCTGTCCAATCCTCCTGAATTTATTTCTCGCATAATCAATATAAATGCAGTTCAGGACATAACATCATTAAAGACAAACAGTCAGAATCAGCACAATCCAAAAAAGGCATAATTATCTCACCTCGGTAACAATTGGACCAAGATACTAACACCAAAATTGACTAACAAAAGACCCATGGATGTCAAATAAACACACTAAAAAATATTGTGGATTCTGTTAAAACAAGATTCACCAGAGAACAGCAGTACATTGGTGTAAATACCGTACTCAATGGCACTACAATCAAATCATATCCCAAAAAAGTAACACAATCCCCAGATAAAAGAGTTCAGCTCTGCTATAAGTGGAAAGAAGTTGAGAAAAGTTCTCTCTGCAAATTATAGTTCCTCAATCTCAACTCCAGGATCACAAGACACAAATGGATTCTCACCCTCACAAGATCAAAAACATCAAAATGCAACTTTGACAGCCACTTTGGCTTCAAATTTCCAGCAAGTTCAGAACAAACCAACCCAGTACTTCTGGCAGAAAAAAGATCACTGTATATGGAGTTTCAACCTTCACAAACTCAAAGTGAAGTCAAGTACACTTATTTAGTTCATACAGTAGTCACACATCCAATTCCTGAGTACATTAGGAGTTAGGACTTAATAAAATATTCAAAGGCCACCTATAATATAACAAAATACATCACATTCACAGGTCATTTTCAGTCACTCAATCAACTCAGACAAGAGAACACGCAAAACATCTAGAAGACTAAAAGTCAGCCTTAGAGGATTCAAACATTACATGAAGCCTAGCTGCTAAGAAAACTTCAAAGCAATTGAGTCATTACCTGGGGTTCACCCATAAGTTCAAAAGCCCCAAGTATCATTATCAAATACATATCTGACACCGATAAGCTTGTATCAAAATCAATATTAAAACAAACAAACAAACAAACACACACAGAGGTTCGGTTTCTTGATGGTTGGAGTACGATAGTTATGGACTAGAGACGGCTTGATAGAGATACTCAGTTTTTCATGTGAAAGCAAACATATTTGTCGATAGAAGCTTACCGTATTAGGGATTGGATGTAAGAAATACTTGCTTAGCTTGCAACGAATGCGCACACTACCGAGTGGTTTCAGTAGCCTCTAGGTCTTGCCGTCTTGTTCAAAATCTTTGTAAGACGCATCATTACCACTCTCACATAAACGTTCTCTTGATATAAAATAGGAACAATTCATCATTTAATCCCCATACTTTGTCCACGTTTTTAATTAAGTCCCCATAGTTTTATTTATTTTGGTAAATTACACTTTGGTACCCTGTGGTTTAAAATGTGACACTTTGGTACCCTGAGATTTTGATCGTTAACACTTTGGTACCCTTAAAAATTTTTTCGTTAGATTTAGACAAATTTAGCACGTACACCTCACATGTCTCACTAAAACTCGATTTTCTCTAACTTTTGGTCAAAACAAAGATTAAATACAATATGAATTTCGAAAATAGGGTTTGTGCAAAGAACTTCATGAGTCGAAGGATTTTGTTTTAGTGTTGAGAAAATAGGGCTTTGATCTTTGGTTTAGCCTCGAATTTTAGTGAGGCATGTGAGATGCACGTGCGAAACTTCGTCCAAATTTAACAGAAAAATTGTTTACGGTACCAAAGTGTTAACAGTCAAAACCTCAGGGTACCAAAGTGTCACGTTTTAAACTATAGGGTACCAAAGTGAAATGAGCTCAAACCATAATAGGGTACCAAAGTATAATTTACCCTAATTATTTTAAAAATCCTTATACTTTGCAAATCTTTAGGCTTTAATTCCTACAATTTAAATTTGTCATATAAATATGGCCAAAGTTTTATTTTGGTCCCTAAAATTTGTTCAAAGTTTCGTTTTAGTACCTTAACTTTTTTCATTCACTATTGGTTCCTCAAGTTTTCAAAAAGTTTCACCGTTAGTACTTAGCCAATTTTCATCCACTTTTCCAGTTAAAAAAAAAAAAGAAAAATTTGATTTTCATCCCCTAAAACTTTTATATTTTTTTTGTATTAAAGTTTTTTACCTTTTATAATAAAATCAAAATGAAAAAAAAAAAGAAGAAGACATAAATGGGTCCTTTTTGTATTTCCCTCCCCCTAAACTGTCATCTAAAAATTTTATAAAAAAAAGAACTAAAAACTCATTGTTTCGCTCTTTCATTCGCTCCCCCTAATCCATTGGATCCTTAACCCTAAGAAGATGATGATGTTATTGGCGTCGAAGACTCAACAATAGTGAATTTGAGAGGATTTGTGGGAAGGAAATAGGGGCCAAGTCGAGCAATGATGATGATGATGATGTGAGAAAATTTGGAGATGGGTATGAATTTTTGAAGAAGAAGAAGAAGAAGACGAGAAATTGATTAAAACCCCCAATATTTTTTTTTTTTACATTTTGATTGTATTATAAAAGAAAAAGGACCTTAATGCAAAAAAATAAAATTTTTGGAAGATTAAAATTTTTTTTCCCTTTTTAATGGAAAAATGGATAAAAAAAGAGCCCAAGATTAACGATGGAACTTTTTAGAAACTTGATGGATTAAAACAGAACTAAAAAAAATTGAGGGATCAAAACAGAACTTTAAGCAAACTTAAGAGATCAAAATAAGACATTGACTTAAAAAATTAAATTACAAAATTTAGTCCTCATATAATTTAAATGAAATCAATTTGGTTGACAACATGGATGACAAGACTAATTTGAAATTCAAGCAAACTTTATAAGATTAATTTGAAATCAAATCAAAGTAAGTATATTACAATCATGAGAGTGTAACCTAATAATTTTATATTTGAAATTAAGTAACAAGGGCTTGGATCTCACCCGTGTAAAATATTCTATATTCACTCATTAATCCTTAAATCAACCGCAACAAAAGAAATAATCATTACGGTGGATGCCCCATTCACACCAAAATAATAAGGCAAAAGATGTGTTGGTACATACCCGTAACGTTTGGAGTTAGTTTTAATTAAGTTTTTAATGTTTGTTTTGTGTTAGTTATGCCCTCAACGTTTCACATGGTTGTCAATTATACCCTAACTTTAATTTTTTTTGCTAAGTCCTATTTTGGTCCCTCAAATTTATTTAAAGTTCTGTTTTAATCTCTTAACTCAAAGTCCTTCATTCACCATCATCTTCACCATTACCACCACCACCGTCAGCCGCAGCAGCACTGCCGCTAAGCTTTTACGACGTTCTCCGGCAAACTTTTCAGCGAGATACACGATGATCATGAAAACTCCTAATTCAAGGTTTTTTGACATCGTGAGTTCAATGACAGCCTTCGTAAAAAAATGACTGGCAAGCCGCCAAAAATTTACATAGTCGCCAAAAAATTACACAATCGCCGAAAATCATATTTCCGGTAATTTGTTCGCAAAATACAGGCCGCTATTGAACTCATGAGATAAAAAATCTTAGATTAAGAGTTTTCGTAATTATCGAGATCGTCGTGTACTCACCAGAAAGTTCGTCAAAAATATATAAGATATCATCAAAATAAGAAGAAAAACTATATTTTAATAAGATAAAAAAAATATATGATAATGTGTTAGTTAAGAAAATATATTAGATATATAGTTGCAAAACATAAATCATTTCAAACTCTTTTTTTTTTTCAAAAAACAAGTGAGCCTATCCCGTGTTACTCATTGAATAAACAAGTAATTACTGATTACCCACTCGCCCTCCACTCTTCACAACTTTCAAACTCTTCTAATAATTAAGTACTAATCAATTAAGAGCTTTTTTTTCACTAAATTTTGATATGAACAGTTAAAATACTCAAACATTATACTTTTTTACTCCCTCCGTCACTTTTTATCTGCTTTTTAAGGTTGTTGCACACAAATTAATATAATGTTTAAATCACTAAAGTTAATGTAAAATCTAAAATAAAAAGACTATATTACCCTTATTAAATTAGGCTTAATTATATCATCAATTTAATGCTCATATTTCAAAAATTAAATTCCTCCAACTAATTTAAATACTCTCACAATTTTTTTATGAAACCTACTCCAATTGATTACTACAGAACCCAAAAATAATTCTCTACCAAAAGTCAAATCATCCATTATGACTATAATATTAAATAGGGATAAAATGGTAAAAAAGTTCATTGATGACCTCTTGATTTCATAACAAAGCAGATAAATAGGGACAAAAAAAATTCTGCAATGAAGCAAATAAAAAGGGACGGAGGGAGTACATAATATCTTTCTCTTATTTTTTTTATTATATGGATAGATATAATAATAAAAAGAGGAGAGAGATAAACTCTTAAAACAATGGTAAATCCTTAAAATATATATTTTGATAAATCCTTAAAATATATATATATATTTATAATATTTATAATATTTATAATATTTATAATATTATAACATATCTACAATATATGCATTTTTACCTTAATTATCTACTATATTTGTAATTTAACAATTTATTTATTTGTATCACCTTTTAATTTTCAAAATTACCCTCGAATTTTCTCTCCCGCACTCATCAGACAGACAGACCCGCATGCGCTGTCATTTTCTGGACAAGTCACTGTCGTTTACAAAAGAGAAAAATTACTTTTCCGTCCCCGAATTGTTACTGAGTCCACGATTTAATCCTTGAATTGTAGGAAAAAATATGAATCAGTCCCTGAGTTTTACACTATTTTCAATATTTTGGTCCCTGTAGAGAAATACAAACCAATTTCTCAATTTTATATCACTGTCAACCTTTTGGTCCCTAAATTATAGAAAAATACGAATCAGTCTCAGAACTTTATACAACTGTCAACCTTTTGGTCCCTCACTACCCCTCCAACACTGAATTTTACACCACCCTCAGGGACCAAAAGATTGACAGTGGTGTAAAATTCAGGAAGTGATTCGTATTTTTTATAATTCAGGGACTAAATCGTTGAATCAGTAACAATTGAGGGATCAAAAAGTAAGTTTTCTCTTTACAAAAAAAGCACTGTAACACCCAATAAATCCATGCCGCGTGGATGCCATGGAAACCACCTTCACATAGTCAGAACTTTCATATGCCTACACGTGTCGAGGCGTGATGCTCCCAGAAACACTCTCTCTCTCTCTCTAAAAGAAAGAAAGAGAAAACACAGTGAAACGCCATTTGATTTCATTTCAAACACTCTCTCTCTCTCTCTCTCTCTCTCTAACTTTCCCTCAATATCTCTCTACTAACTACTAACCCTTTTCTCTCTTGCTCTCTCCTAGGGTTTCTCACCATTGACGAGCAGAGTCCTAAGGTCAAGCTCGAAGGTAAATTGTGTAATTTCTCTCTATGGCTTTAATTTGCTTTCAGTTTCGCCTGGGGTTTCATTTGTTCTTTGGTCACTGATAAAACTGGGAATTTTCTGGATGCTTTTCCTTTCCAGCAGCTATTTTAATTTAACCAACCGTGAGCTTAACTTTGTTAATTTTGTTTCTCCATTTTTGCATGCTCGCGATTAGACTTGTTAAATGATTTGGTCTCTGTATATAAGAGAACTGGTTGTAGACGATTTTTAATTTGTTGGGAATGAATGATTATGTCTAGTCTAGCTATGTATGCTTGCGCTATTATTAATTATCGTGCATTTTGCATGAGATTGTGTATGAACTGATTATGTTTTTGGGGAGGGAAATGGGGAAAACTTTCTAAAATTTCTCTTGACTGCTCAAAATGAAATTGTTTAAATAAATTGTCAAGAAAAGGATTTTAGGATGCTCTCCTCCTCTCATTACTTTGACTTACTGGTTACTACTCATGGGAAGGAGGCAGGGTGTTGCAAAAATAAAAAAATAAAAATTGCTGGGTTGGGTTTCAGAAACTATAAAAATGAAATGAAGTGAAAAGGGAAGTGCCATAACCACCTGTTTCTCTCAATAGAGTTATTTAAACAGTTACACCTAAATATTGTTTGGCCTAGTGAGCATTTTTTTTTTAAGTATAAGGACTAATTTTAAGAAATTCAAACTGTAGGGACCAAATTAAAAATTTGGGTGAACTATAGGGACCAAATGATTAATTTTACCTTCTTTGCATAACTTTTAGCACATGTCTTTCATGTTTTCCAGTCTTTTCTGCAGCAACACTAAGCTTTACTGAGGTGAAGAAATGCCAACATTAAACTAAACTACTATATTCTTGTTTTTTCTCCATTATGAATATAACAAGACGATTATACAAATGTATGTTATTCTGGAAGTTAAAGTTTTATTGTCAAAAGAGTAGACTATTGTGTGTCTCACTCCCTTTATGATCATAAAAGCAATTAGTACTTAGTAGTAAGGCTTATATGCAAAATGTCTGCATTTATATTTCTACATAATTTTTGTTAGTGTTTCTATTCTATTTGGAACTTTGGCATCCCCTGTAGTTTAGGATACTTATAATTGGAGGCTTACTGTTTTCTATTTCAGTACTCTACAGGGAGGGTAGTTATAAGAGACAGTCCTATTGCGGTAACCGGCCATGGATCAATTGGAGCAGACACAACAACAGCAGCAGCAACAACAGCATGCCGTTGGAGGTGCATCCGGCCAAATGGCTTATTCTACTCACTACCAGACTGCTCCCATGGTAGCATCTGGCGCACCGGCCGTTTCTGTTCCTTCCTCAACACAGCCTCCAGCTCCTTTCTCGAATTCCCCTCACCATCTTGCATACCAACAAGCGCAGCAATTCCACCATCAACAGCAGCAGCAGCAACAACAACAGCTTCAGATTTTTTGGTCTAACCAAATGCAAGAAATCGAGCAGACAACTGACTTTAAGAACCACAGTCTCCCTCTTGCTCGGATAAAGAAAATAATGAAAGCTGATGAGGATGTCCGGATGATTTCGGCGGAAGCCCCTGTCGTATTTGCAAAAGCATGTGAAATGTTCATCTTGGAGTTGACCCTGCGATCTTGGATCCACACAGAAGAAAATAAAAGGAGAACACTGCAAAAGAATGATATAGCGGCTGCTATTTCGAGAACTGATGTTTTTGATTTCTTGGTTGATATTATCCCAAGAGACGAGTTGAAAGAAGAGGGACTTGGAGTAACGAAAGCTACTATTCCCGTAGTAGGTTCTCCGGCTGATATCCCATACTATTATGTCCCTCCGCAGCATCCCGGGATGATCATGGGAAAACCAGTTGATCAGTCGGCTCTATATGCTACTCAGCAGCCTCGACCGCCTATGGCTTTCATGCCGTGGCCGCAGGCACAACCTCAGCAGCAGCCACCACCGGATCAGCAGCAAACAGACACTTGACAACTATATTCAACAAGACTGGAAAATAGAGTAAGACTTTTGATTGAAAAAAGTTAACTTCAAGCTTTTCTGCCAGCAGTAGTTTATTGTTATCCAGTGCCAGATGCCAAGCCCAAGACATATATATAGGGTTCTTGCAATGCCTTAAATTTTGTGCTTGTACGAGCTCTATTCTGAGTTTTTCCATATCGCTGTGTTTACTTTCAGGTATAATTATGTTAGTTAGATTAGTTTGGGTTAGTGCATTCTCATAGATTAGTAAGCTTGAAAATTGATGAAGAAGGTTGTACTGATGAAATTTCAGTATTCCATTCCATTGTGATGGATGGTTTTCAAACTTATTTGACAAGTGCTATGTTTTTTTTCTTAAATCTATATTCCTGCTCTTTATGTGCTCCCTCTGACATGTCGGTAATATTTTCATTGGCATCCATGGTAAGTCTTGTGGATGGGATTGGATCCTCTGCATTTCCTTATTTCCTTCTTTGTATATTTCTTGTGGGGTTAGAGAGAGAATATATGGGTCTCATGAAATAATAATATGTAAGATTTACACTTTTTCTTTCTCTCTTTTCTTTTCTCGTTCTTTTTCTCTCATACTCTACAAGAAATATAGAGGAGGAAAATGTAGAAGATTTAGTTCCGTTGTAAGTATTGCAATATAGGTTACGGTTATTGGCGGTTGGAATTGTGGTCATGTGTCTGACTATTTGAATTTGAGATGGTGCTTAAGCTTTAAGATTTTTATGTCACAAGTTAGTCTTATACTCGGTCATAGATGCTTTCTTCTTATGATCAAAGGCCTACCTTCTGTTCCTTCAATTCTTTTCAAGCGACCATAAGTAGTTGTTTTATGTTTTTGGTATGATAGTTTATGTGACTGAAAATTGATGAAATCTGAAAATGTCTGTTTTTTGTTCCATTGGGCTTTCCAGAAACTTTGGGCCTTTTTTTGGTCCTGAAAAGTTATTTTGAATATCTAAAAATCTAAAAATATAAAAGAACTTGTTTAATGTCCAATAAATAGATTTTAAAGAACAAAATAAAAAATGTTGTATTTTTTCCTTTTTGGTCAAATAAGAAAATTCATTGACCATGAAGACGTGAGGCCATACAATGAGATATATTTTGGCTCAAATTTAACAATGAATTCAGCTAAGAACTTTTAGAACAGATTACAGGAGAATAAGAAGAAGAATTAGACAACACACCTAACATAATTAAAAGCTAGAACTAGATCTCTTGCTCTAAGACAAAAGGTATAAATAAATTACTTGATTTACAGAATTTTTGTAAATAAATTTTAAAGATATAAAAAAGAGACAACACATTTATTTTTCTTCTGAGAGAATCCTCTTTCTAATTTTTCTCTATTGAGTAGATACAGAAATATTATATCTTTAAAAGAAAAAACAAACCAAAAGAAAGAAAAAAAAAACTTGTTTAATAGAAAGATACAAATTCCCTAATGGTTTGATATATGTTTTTTTTTTTCTTTCTTTTTTTGGTTTTAAATTACCTTTTCAATAACCAAATCAAATAAGTTTAATGACGTTTTCGGACTAAGAGGGCAGTAAAAGTGAAGCCACATCACTTAACTAATCCAAAATGTGCCTTATGGGGTGAGTGTGACTATCATTCTGGTGATGTTTTAAAATAAATTTAAAATTTAGTATTAGAGTTTTCTTTTTATTCTATAGATTTTATATATGATTTGAAAGTTAGGAAAAAATGTTAAAATAATACTCTAGTAATCATTTTAAAATTTGCAATTATAAAATTGTTTTAAAATTTGAAATTATAAGATTATTTTCAAAATTAATTTATTATACACTAATATCAAGGGCATAATCACGAAATCGTAGGAGGGGGGCCAAATTGATTCATAAAATAATTATATAATATATATCAAATAAATATTTATTTAGTATTTTATATAATATATGTCTATAAATACATAATAAATATTATAGAAATACAAAATATATGATTTATTTTTAATCTATGTATATCTCAATAATAATAATAAGGGTAAAATACAAAAAACGTACATGTGGTTTGACCCGTTTTCGCATCACTGCTGTGTGGTTTAAAATGTCTCACTTTGGGTACCTGTGTGTTTTGACGTTACCCACGTTAAACGTTAAGTACTTGAACTTTTTTCCGTTAGAAATTAGACAGAATATGCTTGTGATTCAGTGAAAAATCAAATTTTGATCCACGAACTATGCGATAAGTTTCATTTTGGTCCTAAAACAATTTTTTAAGGTCCTTTTCTTTTTATAAAGGATCAAAATGTAAGAAAAAAAAAAACAAAAATTGAAACTTCAATTGAATTTGCCCAAAAACATAAATTTCTCTTCATCCTCCCACGTCTCTTCATCTTCTTCTTCACTCTTCCAACCATTCCACCATTCGCTCAAGCTCTCTCTCCTCCGATGTCCTCTTCCTCTTCCTCGTCCTCATTCTCTCTCTCCTCTACCATCACCTTCCTCTTCCTCACTCTCTCTCTCTCCTCTGTCGTCAAGTTCGTCGCCGCCGTCGTCTGCATCTGCATCGTCTGTCGCCATTGTCTGCATCATCATCGTCTGTCGTTGTCTATATATATATATGTATGTGTGTATCAATGTACGTGATTTGGCGTTTGTTGAGTAGAATATGATGATGATGATGAAGAGAGTAAAATTCTGATTATTTCTGATAGACTTTGAAATTTATATGAGGAATGAGGGGTTGTTGAGTTTATGGGAAGAAGATGATGATGAAGAGAGTGTTTGGCTAGGTTTTAGGTTTTAGGATTTAGAGGTTTCAGGGTTAGGGTTTTAGGGTTTAGGGTTTTAAATATTTTCTTTGATTTCAATTTAGTACTTGCGTATCAATAGAGTCCTTGAAAGATTCTTGGATTAAGGACTAAATTGGAATGTTTGGAAGAGTTTTAGGACACTTTACAATTTTATTTTGATGATTTGGGACTAAAATGAATGGAAATGATGAAAAAGAGGGGAAAGTTGAGAATAATGAGATAAGAATGGGCCAAGGATAAAATTACATTTTGGAGATCAATTATAAATTGGAGATAAATTTGTGGTTAAACTAAGTAAAACGGTTAAAATTGCGATAAAATCACATTTTGGAGATCAAAACAGAAAAAAATGTGAAAGTTTAAGGACAAAAATGAAATAAAAATAACTTTTTATGGCCAAAATGAAACTTATTCCATAGTTTGAAAACCAAAAATGAGATTTTAACCTTTGAGTAGAAATCAACGACTAAGATACAAGAGAAACCAACGGTTAAGATGCAATAGAAATCGACGGCTAAGAGACATTGAAAATCGACGGCTAAGATACATTAAAAATCGATGGCTAAGATTACGCCACGTCATCATTTTCTATTAAAATTAACGGAACAAAAACACATGTACCCTAGTTGCTTAACGACACATATCTCAGGTACCCAAAGTGAGACGTTTTAAACCACACATCAGTGATGTGAAATCGGACCAAACCACAAATACGTTTTTTGTATTTTACCCTAATAATAATTATAATCATATTTTTAATAAAATTTTAAATAGTTTTTATTATAAATAAGAAAATTATTGAATTTATTAAATATTATTAATATATATATATAAATAATAAAAATTTGAAAAAATATGAGATATTGAGTTCATCACTATTTGGGCGTACGCCTAATAGGCCCACACTCCGGGCCTCTTTCCCTCTCTAAACCCTTCAGGGCGTACTTGAACCAATCAAATGCTCCTCCGCACATTTAAGAGCGACCGGGACCCAACCAGGATAACGGCGCCCGCTCCAAGATTGACACGCAATCACCCAAGATTGCCCCGCTTCGCATTTCTCGGTCTCCACCCTCGCTGGTGGAGATCGTGGGCTATGGACTTGGTCATACCCACACTCTCTAGTCCGCTGACGCCCGCCATGTAACACGACACGCAATCACCCACGATTGCCTTACTCCGCAAATCTCGATCTCCACCACTCTCGCTGGTGGAGATCGTGTTTAATTACGTGGTGCGCCCCGTGCGCTGGCCACCACTCTCACCCTGCTCTATAAATAGGGCTCAACCTAGCAGACAAAAGTCAGACACACTTTTACTCACCTCTCTTACTCTCATATCTCTCAAACACTAACTTGAGCGTCAGAGTATTCTTCACAAAGCCTCCTATGAAGTTCTTGTAGGTACTTGGACATTCAAGCTTGCTCTTGCAACCCACACTTGTGAACTAGATAAGCCTGTCTTTTTTCTAGTTTATCATATATATATATATATGTATATATATATTGCGTATATATCAATCTTTGATGATAATTTGAATTTATATGTAATAGAGTAAATGATTATGTTTTACTATAACAATTAATAAATAATAAATAAGACATTTTAAATTTTAAACTGAACAAACTATTTATTGTGAGTCATGTGAACACCCCATTGGTCCAAGTCTTTTTATAAATAAATAATTTTTTTTATATAAAATTTTTTAGTTTTAAAAGAAAATCTAAAATCCTTTTCCCATTCTTTTATTTTTTTTTTAAAAAAAAGAGAAAACTATTTTTCATAAAATATATATATAAAAAAATATTAAAAAAAAACTCACTCATTTATTAAAGCTCATATTATCAAAAACAATGAGTAAATTAGCAATCTGGTCCCTGAATTTTGCAGACAATGGCAGATAGATCCCTGGATTTTAGAAAATGACAACCCGATCTCTAAATTTTGCAAACGTTAGTCAGATAGGTCCCACCGATTGAGGTTATAAAAAACCTGAGTTGGCAGTAACAGACGCTGACATGGTCCGTTAAGTGCTGACGTGGCCGTTAACTGCCACGTCAGCACCCATTATACCAAAAAAAAAAGTGTTATGTGTGTATTTTGAAGCTACATCAGCATATACATTTAAAAAAAAGTCTGAGTTGAGTATTTAGGTCCCTGACTCATTCTTATCCCATTATTCTCAATTCCCCCTCTTTTTCATCATCTTCGTTCATTTTAGTCCCAAATTCTCAAAATGAAATTGTAAAGTGTCTCAAAACTCTTCCAAACATTCCAATTTAGTCCTTAAAAATATTAAAAACCCTAACCCTAAATCTTAAAACCCTAAGCCCTAAACCTTAAATCCTAAACCCCTGAAACTTAAATTTTTTAATCTTTATCTTCATTCAATTTAGTCCTTAAAAATATTAAAAACCTTAAAATTCTAAACCCTATAATTAATTTGTTATCCCGATTGATTCTCCTTTCACGCCTATAAATAGAAGATGTGTTTATCAGAAAAAGACAACTTTCAAAAGAGCAAAAGAAGAGACAAAATTTAGATTTTAAGAGAGAAATTCATCCCAAGTTGTAGCTTTTAGATCCTAATAGAGACAAAACTACACACTTTTACGAATATATATATAATATGTTGCCAACATTAAGTGCAGAATATATATATATAATATAATTATATATTATATATATATATATATTATGTTTGATTTTGGTCATGCGTAAGTATATGTAAAATTATTTGGCAAATTAATTGTGATCATTTTTACTTTGTTTTCTTCCTAATGTTTTTTTTCAAATAAATATTTAGGAGACTATAATTTTATTTTGAGACTAACAATTTTAGGTCAAGATTATTTATAAAATATTTTATTTATATTTTTAAGTTAACTTTTAGTTTAAATTATCACTAAAATGAGATTATTAGGTTGCCCCTTTTATCTCATAAAATAACAAAATAAATAAATAAATAATCATGCTCTCTTGAGGGAATATTCCTTAGAGAATATTTAAACCCTGCAGGTACACTCGGAATCAAAGTACACATGCTTTTCCATATTTTTGGGTGTTTATTTAATAATTATTATTTAAATGTTCTAACTCTCTCTTCGAGCAATAAAGCAAGAATTCCAGATAAGTCCTCTAACCAATCTTCAAATTACCAATTCAATTTCGAACTACGTGGACTTTGATCCCTAATCAGGGTACGTAGGCCTTAGGTTCAAGAACCTGAGTCAACTCTATTTCTCCATTTTTTTCCTTTTTCCTTTATTAAATTGTTTGGATCTATGATTGTGATTATTGGTATATTTTCATGATATATTTGGATTGCAATTTAGTATATAATATTTTTATCTATCAATTTTGTGCTTGAGGATGTTTGTTGTGTGTTTAATGATAATTAATCATAAATATTTGGCCATTTATTTTAAATAATTATTTTGAAGTAACCTTATAATTATAAGGGATTTCTAGGGTGATTAACACATTCCCTAAAAATCAAATGTGCTCTCAAACCCGTCATTGGTTCAAGACCATATCTTTTTTAAAAATTGTTTTATCCACCATTTTTCTCTAGATTTTTTCCAATATTAATTTTTCAAATTTTCCTTATAAAATTTAGTGGCAACTCCTCTTTTTTAGTCATAATTGACATTCTTCGCAATGTCAGGCGTGACATATTTGATCTCCTTTTTTTAATAATCTATTTTAGTTAATTATACGTATAATGCATACAATATTAAAAGTAATAGCTTTTATAGCCCCTGTTCTCATTAAAAAAATATAATATTTTTTAGATAACAATATTTATTTTATAGTAATTACTTTTGTTATTAACCTTTCATTTTTAATAGCTTTTAAATTATATTATAAATAAATAAAATCATAATATATAATTGCACCGGTTCGCATTCTAATTAAATAATTATTATTAAAAAAAGGGAAAAACTTATGTACAGTTGCTTGTGTGTTTGCTATCTGGTTGCTCATCCAAGTCAGCTTTTGTATCTCACTTTGCTAATGGAGTGCATTAGGGACTAAAAAGAAACCCACATGACAACGTATAGAAATCACTGAGAAACTCAAAACTCTTCCAAAAATCTCAATTTTCACTAAAATCTCACTCAAATAATCGACCTCAAATGCTTTAAGAAAGAATTTTTGAAAATCCAAACTTTTGAGGAGGGAGGTGATAGAAGATTCCCTTACATTTGGTGATTCCGAGAGAGAAGTTCTGAAATTCCTTACATTTCTTCTATCACCTCCCTCTTCAAAAGTTTGGATTTTCAAATATTCTTTTTTAAAGCATTTGAAGACGATTATTTGAGTGAGATTTCAGTGAGAATTGGGGTTTTTGGATGAGTTCTTGAGTTTCTCGACGATTTCCGTACGTTTTCCGGCCACTTTGAGGCATTTTCCCGTGGGTTTCAAATTTTCTGCGCTTTCAATTTTGGTCCCTCTGTCATTTGCTTTAATTTGTGTTGTTTTTGCATTTCTATTCCATTTCATGAAGAATTCATGGATTATGGACCAAGATATAAGGTTTGAGAATCTTCAGAGATGCTTTTTCACTTTCATTTTGATAGTCAAGGACTAAAGTGAAAGGGACTTGAAGTTTTCAAGACTAAACTGTAATTTATAATAGACGGAGGACTAACGGTGAGAGGTTTTCAAAACATATGGGACCGAAACTGAGATAAAAAAAGATATAGGACTGAGACCTAGAGCAAAGATACATGACCAAATTTGAGATAGGACTGATTTGGGAACTGAAATAAAGTTACAGGACCAAATTCACACTTTGGCCTAAAAATTATATTTAATTTTATTTTTGAAAAAAATAAAATGTATTGTTGGGCCAATTTTTGGCATATTTAAAAAATGAATTAGCTCAACTCAACCCTAATAATTACGGGCCAACACGGGCTTGGGCCAATTTGGACCAAACCAACCCACTTAAAATTGTAAGTAAGGAGTTCAAGTTGAGCTTGAAAGTAGGTTTATAAAAAAATGAAAAATTAGTCATAAACTACTTTTGGATCTAATTTGACCTCATTTGCTAATAATTTTAAGTAAATAAAAATAAAGATTATGTAAGAGTAACTAGTAACTCCAAACTCATTGTATTTAGATTTAAAACGAAAGATATATGTTCAACTTCACTTATTTGATGGAAAAATGAATAACCCACTTTCAAGACTCAATTTAATCTCGTTTATTGACGACTCCAATTGAATAAATAATATACTCATCAAGAACAATTCATAACTCTGAACTTATCATATTCAAATTTGAAGTATTCAGTAGTTTAAGACCAAAAGAGAATAACTATATATTAAAAATATTAAAGACCAATTATCAAAATGACAATGAATTTCATCAAAAATTTTATCGTTATTTTTAGTAATAAATTAAAGAAAAAAAATTAATTGTAAATTTATCTCCAATTTATAATTAAAAATGAAAATTTGTCTTTTTTTTTTTTTGCCAATTCACTTATTATTACATAGAGTTGGAGTGAACAAAACCCAATCCAGTCCGACCAATCTGATTCTGTTTGGGCACTTCTGGCCGAGCTGAGTCCCGGCTCTATAAATTCTATACCGAACCCTGCGCGGGCCTGAGATATAGTCATTTTTTATTTCTTATATATATATATATTTTCTTTTATAAAATATTCTTTTTTATTTAGAAAATATATATGTATTATTAATTTTATTAATATATTAATTAAATTAATATTTTCTAACAAAAAAATTAAATAAATATTTTTATTAATATAAACAACATTAAACTTATGCATAATTAATTTTTTTATCAATATATTCAAATTAAAAAATTCATAAAATAAATAAAATGGGTTAATAAAAAATAGAAAATGGTTCGGTCAAACCTGGTGCCCCGACCCAAGTCTGATTGGGTCGGGTTTTGGGTTCGACCAATTTGAAATAACGATATAAACCATATGAAATCATGTTTTCGAAAAAAAAAAAAGAACAAATATAACATTTTGACTTTTGAGGACCAAAATGAATCAAAAAATAGTTTTAGGATAAAAGGATACTAACGTGAGAGCCATGTCAGCATTTTCTGATAAAATTGATAGAACGAAATCACGTCCTAACTACTAATGACGCATACCTCAAGTACCCAAAGTGAAAATTTTTAAACCACACAGCACCAATGTGAGATTGGACTAAACTACATGTATGCTTACTAGAATCAATTTAGACATTTGACCTGACTTTTCCATGGGACTGCAACGAAAATTGAGATATACATAAATCGTGGTTGAGATATGCGTTATGGGATCTTCATGCTCCACTGAAAGAGCATGGTCTTGAAGAGCCATCAACAAATGGCATAATGCTATCATTCCTCTAGGAGTCATTAATTAATAATTATTATAAAGCTTTATTAAAATTTATAAATTTTTAATTATCTCTTTGATTACTATTAAAATTACAAGTCTATATCCATGTTTATGTCTATGTATGTGCTTGATAGAGTTTTAACTTCTGATAATGATTTTTTTTTTTCATATTGAGTAAACCAACAATTTGGTCTATGAAAGATCATTGAACTGACAATTTGGCCTTTGAAAAATTAAAATGTACAGTTTAATCCCTAAAAAATCAAAATAATATACTTATTAGTCCTTTTCATAGACTAAATAATATATCATTTTAATCTTTCAGTATTCAAATAGTTTACCATTCTGATTTTCAAGGAATAAATATGTATTTCAATCTATGAAACATGAACATTTTATTTCGGAGGCGTGTCACGTTGTTGATAAGTTTGAAAATATAAAATCAATTTTTTATATTTTAATAATGGCACATAATCTTAAGAATTTGCCGTGTCCCTGTGTTGTATCCGTGTCCTTGGGAGCTCAAATGCTGAATGATCTTTAAAGGACTAAATAGTTAGTTTCCTCTTTCATATTCTAGTTCATTGGACTGTACAATCAGCAGGAGCAAAAGAAACCCTATTCTCTTGAAGATCAAAGGCTACCTGAAAATTGATCTGAGCAATATTCCCAAGGATCGAAATCCTCTCACTGGGAATCACCAAGAAGCAAAGCAAATCATCCTGAATCGCAAACATATTCCCAGAATGCAACCTCAGATTCGCACCATCCCCAAAATGAAGCACAAATTCAGGCCCAAATCTCATCGCAGGCTCATACCTAAAACATAGATCCAACGGCTCAGGCGGATCCATCACAACAGCATCAACGCCCATCAATTCCACCACCGCAGCCCTAAGATCATCGTAAACCCTAGATTCCAAAATCGTCAATGTCGTCCCCGAATCGATCACAATGTTGCCGCCGGTAACGACGGTTTTCTTCCCGACGGTGATGCCTTCGAGGTTGACGTAGTAGAAGGTGGAGGGAGATTTGGTGATCAGAGGAGTGGAAACGACGGCGGCGGCGTTGTCGTCGTTGCGACGGCCGGAGAAGGTGCCGAATCGGAGTTTGCTGGTGGCGGTTGAGGAGAAAGGGAGGAGGCAATAGGAGAATTTGTGGTTGATTTGGTCGCCGATTTGGGAAATTAGAGAGAGGGCTCCGCCGCCGAGGCCGGCGATTCCGGTGTTGTCGGCGAACTGATTGTCATGGCCGCAACCGAAGACGGTGGTCGGAAATGAAACGGCGTTGTCGTCGTTGAGTGTTGTTGTTGTTGCAGAGCCGAAGGTGATGGTCTCTGTGGCTAAATCTCCTATTGTGTATGAATTGTCTCCATATTTGTAAAAGTACCTGCTCAATGTTTGTTTGTTAGTACTGTGTAGGCGAAAACTTCATCCATGATTATATAATTTACGTCCATTTAATCTTCTCCACCAAAGATAATTACTTTTTAAATAGGTCAAAGTTTATTTTGATCTTAAATGTATGGGTTGGTGCTCATTTTGTTCCTTTACATTTCAAAAGATTTATATGGTTCTAAATATTGATAAAATATTTCATTTTGGTTTCAAACTATTGAATGTGATCATATTTTTTTTGTTTCAAATTTGAATATGACAAGTTCAGAGCTACATGTTGCTTTCGAATAATACTTTTTTTTATCTAGTTAGGGTTGTTAGTAAACGAGGTCAAATTAGGTTCAGGAAATAGGTTGTTCGTTTCACAGACAAATAGGCGTAGTTGATCATATCTCTCTCGTTTCAAATCCAAATCCAAATGCGACAAGTTTGGAGTTACGAGTTACTTTTAATGAGTCGTTTTTTTTCCCATATGGTATAATCAACAAATGATGTTAAATCGGGCTCGACAGTGGGTTTGAAATTTTATTTTTTCAATAATCTTTTACTTTTTGGTTCCAACCCCATTTTCAAAATTGATTTAATCTCATCTACTGACGGTCTCAAGTCCCAATTGTTGGGAATTAATAATAATAATAATAATAATAATAATATATTATATTATTATTGGAAGCATGAATCTGTTGCATCAGATTTGAATTTTAGAGATTTAGTTTGTTTTTGAATTAGTATGAGTTAACTAGTGGGTACATGATTTTAGGGATAAGTAGTTACTTTATTCTATTTATCTTTTATTTAATTATGTATATTTCCTCTATAAAAGGAATCTGATTTGTACCTATTATGGAGCTATGAATAAAACAAAGTTCATGAGAAAAAAGAAAAGAAAAAAAAATTTATGAGGACTCCCATGTTTCTTCCTCCCAAAAAATTCCTAACACCAATTAGGCGGAAAAAAGACTTGTTAAGAATAATATGTAATTTTAAATTCATTGCATTTAGATTTAAAACGAGAGAGATGTGACCAATGTTACTTGTTTAACTGTGAAATGAGTTACTCACTTTCGAAACGTAATTTAACCACATTTGTTGACAGCCCTAGATGGATAGAGATAATACTCTTTAAAAGCAACATGTAACTCTGAACTCGTTACATCCGAACTTAAAATTAGAGGAATATATTCACATTCAATAGTTTGTGACCCAAAATAAAATATTTTACTAATATTTAAGATCAATATGAATCTTTTGAAACCTAAAGAACCAAAATAAACATCAAGGAAAACATTTAGGACCAAAATGAGCATTTACTCTTAAAACATGAATTTGTTAGTGAAATAAATGCTAAGAACTTAATTATGCCAATTTATTATCTATAAACTTATTTTATTTAGATAAAAACACGATTGAATGAAATGGAACTATAATGGAAGAGCTAATATGTAGATTAAACTTACAAAAAATTGTTATTTAGTGTCTAAATTTTTACCAAATTAATGAATCAATCTTTGAATAATTGAAATCTCTAAATTTCACAATCACCAATGATTTGATCTCGGACCTAAAATATAAATTTAGGGATCAAAATATACAAACTCAGTACAATTTTAAGGACAAAAAGCAAAAAAATTAGTTTAAACATTTCAAAAATCAAATCGTTATATTTCAACTATAAGGAGAGACTCATTCGTTGACTCCTCAATCTAACTCAACCGAATAATAAATTTCTCTTAAATTTATTTACTACTCTTGGAAATAAAAGGAAAAAAGTCTCATCAACTCTTGTATAATTCAAAGAAGGATCGAATTGAATATATATTAACTCATTTCTCTATCATTACCTGCACTGGTTTGAATTTCCACAGGATTGTCTGGGAAGGGAGGCACAAGGCTGTGAACCACAAGGAATCAACATGAAAGTTGAAGATTTAGCAGGATCAAACATTATTGCGTCGTCGTTTTGTGAATCACATTGTCGTTCACAAGGCAAGCATGGTATCCACACAAGGTCGCTTCCTGTGTCTGCAGCAACATGAAACTCCATTCCTGGACTCCCAAACGACATCTTCATAAGGTAATCTCCTCTATTCGAAATCACAACAGCTTCAGCATCATCTTGATGGAATAATTGGAAGTGCTTGACTCGAGAAATCGATCGAAACGCAGCGTTTAGAATGATCTCTGAAGGTGTAAGAGAAGAGTTGTAAAATGGAGACAGAGGTGAGTCACGATGAATAAGGTTGATGCTGAAATTGCTAATAATTGTTTGGCTTTTGTTTTTGTTGTAATTATTGGCTTCTGCAGAAGAAAATGAAAGGATAATAATTAATAGCACTGATGTTGCTAGAAATTGTAACTTAACATTTTTCATGTTCAATAATGGACTTATGATGATTTATGATGATGAGAAGGAGAATGTGATTTGATTTATATGTTTTGATCGAAACTATTGAAATTGAAGAAATTGCCTGTGTATATATAAGCTTTAGAAGAATTGAGGTTTCTTGGTGATTCTTATAAACCCTGGAGTAATTTAATAATTTGATATATAAAAGATATTTTTTAATCAATAAACTAACAATTCAGAGTTGATAACTTAACTCTTGAAAAAAAAAATACATAATTTAATTATTAAAAAAATTAAAATAGTATATTTTTTAATCTTTAAAATATTAAAATAATATACTATTTAGTTCATGAAAAAGATTAACAAGTATACTGTTTTGATCTTTTAATGATTAAATTATGTATTTTAATTTTTTTAATGATCGAGTTATCATCTCAATAATATTCGAGAGAGTGTGTTCGACTCTCATCTCTAAAAATATTTTCTATCTTTTAAAAACAAAAGAAAGAAAAAAAAAAGTATGATAAATGATGACATGTCTTAAATTTTTAGTTTTAAAATTTTAAACATCAAATATTTTTTTAAAAACTTTAAAAAACAAAAAACTACTAAAAGATATTCTGGACTCTCAAACAATTTTATAAAAGGCTAAAGTGTACTTTTGGTCCCATAACTTTGGCAAAAGTTTTAATTTGGTCCCATAACTTTTTTTGTTGAAATTTTAGTCCCATAACTTTGGCAAAGGTCTCAATTCGGTCTCATAACTTTTTTTGTTGCAATTTTGGTCCCAAAACTTTTGAAAACATCTCACCATTGGTCTCAATCTTATCTCCATTCATTATCTGCCGTTAAAAATGTCTGACATACTGAGTTGGATGATGACGTGACAAATATGAGTGAAGTTATGGGATTGATGAAAATCAGTTTGAGACCAACGGTAGAATGTTTTCAGAAGTTATAGGACCAAAATTGCAACAAAAAAAGTTATAGGACCAAATTGAGACATTTTCCAAAGTTATGGGATCAAAATTGCAACAAAAAAGTTATGAGACCAAATTGAAACCTTTTCCAAAGTTATGGACCAAAAGTGCACTTTAGCCGTTATATAGGATAGGAATCAAACTTTACTCATTTTTTAATATTATAAAATTTTATCTTTTCAATTATCAAATGAAATTTTGTCAAAGATATATCAAATGAAATTTTATTGACATAGAATTTTAATAATCAATATTAATCGTCATATTTGTTGTTGAATAAACTTATATCTTAATGAAAAAATGAATTTAGTTGTGTAATTAAGGAATTGGAAGATGATGGCCATGGATGATTAATTCATATAATGAATAATAATTAAAGAAGATTAATTAGACTGCACAAATATTTTAAAAAGAAAATTGAAGGAATATTTCTCAAACCGCCTAAACATTTCGTAAAACAATTTTGTCTCATCTATGCGCATGGAGTAATCGATTAAAGAAGGTATTGCTTACAATAGTGAAATACCTACAACTACAACAACACATAAAGTTAAGATTCTAATGTCAAATGCTAAAGGCAAGTAAGAAATGGTCATTACAAGAAAAAATTTCTTTCTCACAACTCGTTGTGGGTGATCTTGACTAAAAAGTTGGTTTGATTTTTTTAAATTAAAATTCTAAGAAAATTTGTAAACAAAGGTTGATCCAGTTGTAAAGGGTCAATTTATAACCCATAAGATCGTGAGTTCGAATCTTGCTATCTTGTTGGTAGATGATTTGTAAGTACCTTTATAAGAGATTATAGAACCTGAAGACATGCCCAAGTCTTGAGGAGTCTCGGAACTCAACTCACATAAACTTTTTTCTATAAAAAAGAAGATATTTTTCTTTTAAAATTAAAAGATATTTTTTTCTTTAGTTTTAAAAGATATTTTTTTTAATCTTCAGAATGTTTAAATTGATCTTATATATTTTTATAATAGTTTACTTTACTATCAAATTATTAAATATAGTCATATTTTTCTCATTTCAAGTTTGACTAACGAATTAATTTTAATAAGTACTCATTTATCAAGTTGAAGTCATCAACAAATAAAGTAAAACAAAAAGTGGATAGCTTGTTTTACAGTCAAACAAATGAAGTTGGTCATATTCTCGTTTCAAGTTTGAATACGATGAGTTCAAAGCTATAATTTAATCTTAATGAGTCATTTTTTGTCCATAGTAAATCGTTGCTTTCGGATTTAAAACGAGATAAATATATATAACCAACTTCATTTGTTTAATTGTGAAATGAGTAGTTCATTTTTCAAATTTAATTTGACCTTCTTTACTGATGACCCAACTAGGTAGAGAAGTACTTATAAAAAATTCATAATTTTAGACTCGTGCATTTAAACTTGAAACGAGATAAATATGATTATATTCAATAATTTGGGATCAAAATAAATCACTGTGAAAACATATAAGATTAATTTGAATACTTTAAAAGATAAATGATCAAAATAAATAGGATTAATTTATCACAAAAAAATAAATAAATAGGATTAATTTAAACTTTGAGTAAACTAACGATTTGGTTTATGAAATATCACCGAGCTTATAACTCAATCCCCGGAAGATTAAAATTACAATTTTATCTCTAAAAAATCAAAATGGTATACTAACTAATTCTTTTTATAGACTAAATAGTGCATCGTTTTAATCTTTTAGAACTAAAAAGAATATCATCTTAGTCTTTCAAGAACTAAACGTGCATTTTAATCTTTAGCCAAAGTGCGAATTTGGTCCCGTAACTTTGTTCCAAGTCCCAAATCAGTTCTATATCTTTTTTGTCTCGAATTTGGTCCTGTATATTTGCTCTAGGTCCCAAATCAGTCCTATATCTTTTTTTGTCTCAGTTTTGGTCCCATATGTTTTGAAAACCTCCCATCGTTAGTCCTTCGTCTATTTTAAATTACAGTTTAGTCCTGAAAACTTCAAGTCACTTTCACTTTAGTTCCTAACTATCAAAATGAATGTGAAAGAGGATCCCTGAATATTCTCAAACCTTACATCTTGGTCCCTAATCCATGAATTCTTCATGAAATGGAATAGAAATGCAAAAACAACACAAATTAAAGCAAATGACAGAGGGACCAAAACTGAAAACGTAGAAAATTTAAAACCCACTAGAAAACGTACGACGAGAAACTTAAGAACTCATCAAAAAACCCCAATCCTCACTGAAATCTCACTCAAATAGTCGCCCTCAAATACTTTAAGAAATAATTTTCGAAAATTACAAAAAATGTACCTGTGGTTTGGCCCGATCTCATATCACTGTTGTGTGGTTTAAAAAGTCTCACTTTAGGTACTTGTGTGTTTCGCCGTTAGCCACGTTTGGTACTTGAACTTTTTTCTGTTAGAATTTAGACGGAATAAGCATATGACTTAGTGAAAAATCAAATTTTGGTCCAAAAACTATGGGATAAGTTTCATTTTGGTCCTAAAACTATTTTTTATTTCATTTTGGTCCTCAAACTTTCATATTTGTTCAGTTTTTTGTCCAAAAAATGTTATTTCATATGATTTACGCCATTATTTCTAACCTAAATAATTAAGATGATTCATTTGTTCTGTTTAATTTGCTTTGCTAACGTGGAAAATAATATGTGAGTTTGACAAAATGAGGGGATTGAAAATGCAAAATGCACCAAAATTCCCTCATCTTCTTCCTCCCGCGCGTCGAATGACCCGACCAAAAACCCCAAACGACCCAGCGGTCAACCCGCCGGAAACCTCCATTTTTCGGCGTCGTTTTCGGCAACCAAAGCGCAGATTAGCATCGGCTCACTAAGAGGAAGATATCTGTGATATCAGATTTTCAAAACGTGTCCAAAACGAAAACGAATCGAGCTCCAAAATTTTCCGAAACTCAAGTTCGTAAGCCATTTTCGAATTTCCAGAACACGAGATGTTTTCCCAAAATTTCTTTGCTCAAAATGATCCCCAATGGCCGAAAATGAGAATGCATAAACTCATTTGTCAAAACGACCTCAAACAAAGCCGGATATGAGACTCCAAGAAACCGAAAAAAATGCAAGTCCAAAGGGTTTTCGATTTTTAACCCAGACAAGCTCCAATCCAGCAATTTTTGCATGTTATATGATCATAATAACAAGATGAACAAAGTCCAAACATCGATTTTCGAAAACAAACAAGAATCAACAGATTTAGGGACCAAAATGGACAAACTTGAAAATTGATAACTCTAATAATTTAGAGTTATCTAGTCTTAATCTCGGGTCATTTCAGGGCTTTTATCTATGTTTTAATTGTTAATGAAGCTTAATAAGTGAGTATTTTGTGTTTTATTAGTTGTAGATGTTTAGTTTTTAGTCTTAAGGTTTTATTTGTTTTGTTTTATTTATTTTCGTTTTTTGTTGTTCAAGTTAACCAACGATTTTGAGCATGCATCTAATTAAGTTTTCTATGTTTCAGGACCTTAAATCATAACTTGGAATGTTTAGAAGATGTTGAGAGGTCCGCGGTTCGTTGAGTGAATCGATTCGGAGCCAAAATGAAGATTTTAGTGTTGCTGAGTTCTCCTGCTCGCCTAGGCGCCCATTTGAGCGCCTTGGCGCCCTGCCCTTGACAGCTCACTTTGATGAGCCTTGCTCGCCTAGGCGAGTCGAATGTAGTATTTTCATAAAACAAGGGCTGATCGCGTCATTTGGCATAGGGAGGATTAATTTGGACATTGAGGAGCAACCCTAGGAGTCAAGTGGAGCTCGAAATTGGTGGGGAAGCTTGGAATCTTGCTTGGGAACATCAAATTTGGTGGATTGGAGGCATTTGGAGTGAAGATTTGGGCTTATACTCTTGGGTTTTTCTCATCTTCTCTCTTTTTTCCTCTTAGGGTTCATCATGTTTGTTGTTTCCATATTCTTGAGTATGATAGGCTAGACCTTATAGTTTTCTAGGATTAGAACTTCTTAGCAAGATAAATTAACCGATTGATTACTTTGATTATGGATGATTTTGGCTTTTAAGTTCAATTGATGAGTTTTATGTTTTTTCCCTCTTTGTGTGGCCACCAATTTTGGGGATTCTTATGAATTGCTTTGATTTATACTTGAAAGAAATTGATTGAAGCTAGGTCTTGCATTTATTGCCTCTAGATTCTATTTTCTAATGGAATTTATTAATAGGATAAAAAAATACCAATTACCCAATTGAACTTGAACTTAATGCATTGATATAGTTGGTTCACCATAGAAATATAGGTCAGTTAATTAGATTCAATAGGCTTACAATTGACTGAAAGGTAATTATAGGTAATGAAGAGTTCAAGGTTAGCTTTGCCATTATCGTAAGTCCATAATTAGAGTAGTTAGTTGGTTAAGTGAAATTGCTAAGTAGGGACAATCATAGAGAAATTCTTTACACTTGATATCTAGGAAGTTTTTATGTGTTAAGTTTGGTATCCATTTATTGCATTTCAGTTTTATTTAGTTTTTAATCATTTATCGGTATTTGTTGCTTAAATTAAATGAACCGCTATAGTCTATTTTTAGTGTGAATTCACAAGTAATTTCTCGGTGGGACGATACCCGGTGCTTAAGCTTATATATTACTTCGGTATTGTACGCTTGCACTTGAGTTTTATAAATTTAAAACTTGCATAAAAAGAAATAACCCAACAAAAATTTTGATATGAACAACATGCAATAGATTCAACTCTAGAAATCATCAACAACACATCAAGAACCAAAGACTCTGATACCAATTGAAGGAAATAAATCCGAGATGTGTGAGACGAAATCACTAACCTGGAGTTGAGATTGATCTTGAATGAAGCTAAGATCTTCAAGATTCTTAATTATAAATTGGAGATAAATTTGTGGTTGAACTAAGAATAACGGTTAAAATTGCGATGAAATCACATTTTGGTGATCAAAACATAAAAAAATGTGAAAGTTTGAGGACAAAAATGAAATAGAAAATAGCTTTTATGACTAAAAGGAAACTTATTCCATAGTTTGAAAACCAAAAATGAGATTTTAACCTTTGAGTGGAAATCTACGATTAAGATGCAAGAAAAACCAACGGTTAAGATGCAATAGAAATTGACGGCTAAGATACATCGGAAATCGATGGCTAAGATTGTGTCACGTCAGCATTTTCTATTAAAATTAACGGAACAAAAACACATGTACCCTAGTTGCTAAACGACACATATCTCAGGTACCCAAAGTGAGACTTTTTAAACCACACAACAGTGATGCGAGATCGGGCCAAACCACAGGTATGTTTTTTGAAATTTACCCTTAATTTTTCTGCGTTTTCAGTTTTGTTTTAATTTTAACCTCTGTCATTTGTTTTAATTTATGTTGTTTTTGCATTTCTATTCCATTTCATGAAGAATTCATGGATTAGGGACCAACAAGATGTAAGGTTTGAGAATCTTCATGGATGCTCTTTCACTTTCATTTTGATAGTTAGGGACTAAAGTGAAAGGGACTTGAAGTTTTTAGGACTAAAATGTAATTTAAAATGAACCGAGAACTAATGGTGAGAGGTTTTCAAAACTTATGAGACCAAAACTGAGACAAGAAAATATATAAGACTGATTTAGGACCTAAAGCAAAGATACAGAACCAAATTCGAAACAAAAAAAGATATAGGACTGATTTGGGACTAGAACAAAATTACTGGACTAAATTCACACTTTCACCTTAATCTTTTGGAGTGGAGTGGGTAACTGGGTATCTTCCAGTCATCTATTCTTTCATCGTCATTCACAAGATTAGAGGCAGCTTCTTCAATCACATTTGATGTCGTTCCTGAGATTCTCGTTAGGTTCAATTGCGATTCACACCTCACATACTACCATTTCCCACACATTCTTCTCCAGGAATCTCTGTTCCTGTTTGAAGCAAAATGGATTTAGGTCTCAATCTTCTTCGCTCCCCAAAGATTCGCCTCTTTCCGGTACTAATTTTCGCTTAACCTATCTTTGAAATCGTTTCTTCTTTAAGATTGAGATTTAACCATCCGCATATGCCCTTTTCAGGAATGGAGGATGCTTTAGTGAGCTATCTCTTTGGCAAGAGGAAAGCTACGGACATTGCTCACATGTATGCGCTCAACTTGAGCAATTTTTGTTCAGATTTCTGCCTATTATATTTTTCTCCCATTCCATGATAGCACACAAGTTTAACAGCTTCATTCATGGTTAAGAATGATTATATAAACCATTAGTATTTTTTTAAAATTAATTATATATTTATATGTATGTGTGAGTATTTATAGGAATATAATACTCTGAAATTGCAATGTAGTTTCATTTACTTGAGAATTGCATATATTGTTGATCACATCCTACACTTGTATCACGGAATTCCAGTCACAAAGCTTAATTTTCTTAGTTTTTGGTTACATTGATGGAGGCCTATGAAATGAGAAGTAGGGAAAGGGTAAAGGATAGGCATCAAAGCCATTACTCAATGTTGAAAGACTGAGTTTAGCGCTATCATTTCATGGACTGAACAATTTAGTCTTTCTTCCTCTTAGCTTAGAGGGCACAAGAGTTGTCACGGTTATACATGAGCTTTGATTGAGTTAACAGTAAAAATAGAACTATTTATTTGCTCTCTTTTTTTTATGCATCCTTAGTGATAGTAAACCTTGATATATAATTTGATCTTGATTTGAGTTATATATGTTGTTCCCACCAGGGTATGGAAACATGTTATCCAGAAAGGTGATACACTCGTTGATGCCACTTGTGGTAATGGCTTTGACACCTTAGAAATGCTCAGATTGGTTTCTGATGATTCACATAAGGGTAATGTTTATGCATTTGACATCCAGAAAGATGCTTTAGACAATACTTTGTCCTTGCTGGAAGAATCCCTTAATCCAATTGAGGTGAGGACTATATATGAATATAGAATTTCAGCTCTAAATTGGCCAAGACAAAAGACTATTATTTACATGATAATTAGGAACCACGTTTTTTATCTGTATATAAATAATTAAATTCTTATTTTTGTTTTTTCGGCTTTGTACATTCTTTTGTTATATGATAGGTCTAGAATAGGGCTTTAACATAGCCTGATAATTTTTCCATATTTATTTTGAAAACAACTATGAGCTATGTTGTCTTTAATCATCACCAATAACTAAAAAAATATTTGCAGAAACAACTTATCAAGCTCTCGAACATCTGCCATAGTAAAATGGAGGAAGTTGTTCCAAGCAATGCCTCTGTTAGGTACTCACTAGTCCTGGAGTTTCTTTATGCCTTTATCTCCTTTTCCTATTGATTGGTATAATATACTGGCAATTATGCAATAAACAACAGATTTGTCAATCCATAAATCTGACTTTATCTAATTGTTTTGCTTGATTGATACTAAGTAACTAGCATGATTAACTTTAATCTCGAAATATTTTTTCCGCGTGCGTATTAGATTATAGATACTCTCATATACACTTGTTATCATGATGGAATGACATTAATCTTGATTTTTTTTTTTTGGCAAATTTAAAGTTTAAGCTTTATCTTATATCCTGGGTATTTTAGGCTTGTTGCTTTCAACTTAGGTTATCTTCCTGGTGGTGACAAAGAACTAATAACAAGATCAGAAACAACCTCATTGGCACTGGAAGCCGCTAAGAGAATCTTAATGCCTGGAGGTCTTATCAGCATAGTGGCCTATGTGGGGCACCCTGGTGGATGGTGAAATACCTAACCTGCTAGCCTTATTAGTCAACTGTTTTTTTTTGAAATTGCCAAATATATCTGTCAATTTGTTTTACATTATTTTGAGGTTTATTGAATGGTCCAAATATCTTGGCCTTAGCGAATACATAAATGAGTCAGTTAGGTCAATTAAGACAAATTTAAAAAGTTTTGTCATTCTCAAACCAGCTGCATAGGTTTGTTTGTGTATGATGCTCACTAAATTTGCTGGAAAAATTTCTCTCAACCAATTGAATTTCATTAGTGTTTAAGACTAAAATAAGGGGAAATGCTTATGAAATAATGATACAGTGAACATTGTTTGGTTAATTTGTTATACTACTGAGTATCGAGTTTTGTATTTTTCTTTACAATAAAGGCAAAATAAGCCTGACACAGAATCTTCCATCTTCTATTAACTTCAAGTGGTAGCTTTTAATTTAAAGTATGCCTTTAATTCCTGTCGGCCTGTCCTATCTAAGGCCATGATTTGATGAGGTTCCTTTTGAAGATATCATTGATCAAATAACAAAATTTTCCATGAACATGTTTACTCTCATGTATTTTTGTCGTTCCCTCTTCATAAATTTTCTCTGTAAAAAAATCAAAACAAAAGAAAAGAAACAGATTCAGAAATCATGTAGTAGAAATAGATTGCGGTTGATTAGCTCATAAATAATTTTGGACACAAGTATCAGTTCTTATGTAATATAGATACTGGATAGTCAGTTTTTTTTTTTCAAAATAAGGGATCCAAGTTTTTATGAAGTATAACTCAATTGCAAAATATGAAACTTGAGTCTCATTAAAAGTATGAAAATTTAGAGTAACTCTCCTGGAGGTTCATATGTCAAGAGTATTATTTCGGGCTCCAACTATGGTCTTAATAACTTTCGAGTTTTATGCTTGATTTAACAGTTTTGTAGTCAATAATATTTTAGCTTCTCCTGCACAGGGAAGAATTTGAGGCTGTTGAAGCTTTTGCTGCTAGATTGTCTGCTGAGGATTGGATCTGCTTCAAGCTCCAGATGCTAAATCGACCATGTGCTCCAATACCCATTTTCCTGTTCAAAAGATAATTCAAATGCCTGTTCTGATTTTCCTGTTTTTCTTTTGTCGGGGGCATGATGTGGATCGAATTTGCAGTTCTTTTACCTGAATCCCCACCCATTCTTTCTTTGTTTTCTGGTTGCAAGAAAACTAAATTTTCTAGTCCCTTGTAAGATTGAATGTAATCTAGTGTTGCTGATTAATTTAACAATACAGCTTGTTTCAGTTTGTATAATTGGTAAAAGAATGAAAAGCTCAAACTGAGGAGCAACAAAGGATTATTTCATGTTCATCTTTGGAAATCATCCTCATCATGATATGACCATGAAGCACCTGCATTTGCCCCTCGTTCTCAGCTGGGCAAATGGATTTATCTACTAGTCTCTACAAGTGCTCTTATCAAAGGTTTGTTCATGGAGAAAACTCAACTTTTTTGGTACTAAAAATTTGTCCCAAATTTAAGTTTTAATCTCTAAATGTTTAAAAAAATATTTCTTTGTTTCTGATTTTTTTTTTTTTTTACAAATGTTGATTATTTAATCTCTTAAATGTTATACGGGGACTAAATAATTCATGTCTTAAAACAATCAAGGACTACAAGGTGTATCTCCAATATTCAGTGGTTAAAAATAGTTCTAGAACAAATTTAAGGGCTAAAAAATGGATTTGTAAATAAAAATTTACCATATTGTGTTCAAATACTGTAATAAGTTGTAAACACAATTGTACATCATTCAGAAAGTAGGAAGCCTTCAGTTGCTTAAGCAGTTAAGCTAAAAAACGAAGAATGTACCAAAAATCAAAAATCAAAAATCAAAAATCTAAAAAGCGAAGGGCTAGTGCGAAAATTGCTCTTTCTTCCAACAGCCTTCTCTCTCATACTGCTTGTTTGTGTGTGTGGAGAGGAGATCTGTACTCAATTTGATCCCTCCCCACACACTATTCTTACTTTTATTATAGTATTTAAATTTTTTATCATTCTATTAGTATTTATGAAGAAAATTATTGTAGTTACCATAGAAGAACACATGCTTAATCCTTACTTTTTTGAGTGTTTAAGAGATATAATTATTCTCTACATCTCTAATTGTATAGGAGAATACTCTCTCTACTTGTTCTTCGTAATTAGTATCAGAGTTTGGAGATATTGGCATACTGCTTTGCTTGGATATGATATTTTAGATATCGTGAAGAATGTTAACTTTTGTGATGTTGGTTACCATTGGAATTGTTATGCACTCATGGATGATTTTCTCTACTCTTTGGTTGCATTTCTTATGGTGACTTTTTCTCATGGTCTCTGTACCCCCATCATCTTTTCTTCATTTCTCGAAGTTAGATTAGTTGACTCCTTTAACGATGTCTAGTTCTTCAGGCATAAGATAAATTTATCTCCCTTCTTCTTTATTTTATTTTTTCTTTTCTTTGAAATGGCAAAAAAAAAAAGCGAAGATATGGATATATTTATTATTTATATAGTATTGTTCGTAAAGAAGATTGAGGAAAAAAGTAATTAACAAAATAATTTTAACTTCGATCGCGATGGGACTCGAACCCACAATCTCCCGCTCCGGAGGCGAGCGCCTTATCCATTAGGCCACGCGATCAGTTGATGTTATAAAGATCTAAAGTCAGTAATAAATCTCCAAGAAATAAAAGTTGATTTAAATTATAATTGTTTTTGGTACAATAAATTATACCATTTTAACTTATACCTCTTTGATTAGATATTCTAACTTATCTCGTTATTGGTTATTATGCCATTAGGCGATTATCAGTCTTTATAAAAAAAGTCAAAAATCTATTTTGACCCCTCATGCTTACCCAAAGTCCTATTTTGATCTCTGATGTTTTTTTTTTCATTCCATTTTGGTCTTTAATGTTTCTTAAAAGTTTTATCATTGATACTTAACTATTGAATATGGTTATATCTCTTTTATTTCAAACCCGAGTTATTGTCAGAATTCGGTCAAATTGAAAATAATCGGGTTCGAAAAGCGGTCGCTTGTTTCATGAATTCGGTCATATCTCTCTCGTTTATTGTCAGAATATAATAAAATCGAAGTTCAAGTTACTCTTGACGATTTCTTTCTTTGTCTAGTTAGGACAATTGACAAACGAGGTAAACTAGTACTCCGAAAGTTAATATTGATGTTTTGAACAAATTCATTTTCGGAGTATTATTTGACGTAGTTTGCCAACGAATCCAACTGGATAGAGAAAGAACTTGTCAAAAGTAATTTGTAACTTCAATTTCGTTGCATTTAGACTTGAATAGAGAGAGATATGGTCAAATTCATGAAACGAACGACCCATTTACGAGCTTGGTTTCATGCTCGATTTGACTTCGTTTGCTGATGACTCTAACTAGATAAAAAAAGAACTCATCAAATTTAATTCGTAGCTCTGATTTAATCGCATTTGTGTTTGAAACAAGAAAGATATGACCATATTCAATAGTTAGGGATTAATGATAAAACTTTTAGGATATTAAGAACCAAAACAAAACTTTAAATATCAGGGACCAAAAAAAAATAGGATAATAATTAACTTTTTTGACGTTAAGGACAAACATAAATTTTACACATATATATTCCAACAATGTAAAACACACATTTTATTCTCAACAAAATATATGTATGGTATACGAAAAATTATGTTATGCTTAAATGATATAAATATTTCATGCCTATTGTTAATAACGAAAAAGAATAATCTCACAAATTTGTAAGAAAAAATATTATAAAATAAATACTTCAAAATTAAAATTTTAAATATGGCAATAGATAATGTATCAAGTTTCATAACTAACCTTCTATCCCTCCCTATCCAATGGTGAACTCTAATGAAATGAAAGATTATTTGTTAGTTATCGGTTGGCAAATAACCAAAGGCTCACGCAGCAGTGTTGTCATAACCGAACTGGATAAAGACTCGGACAAGTGTTCGGTTCACGGTCGAATCGGTTGAATCGGTCGGACCGGATGTTTGGACCGGATGACGTAATAAATAATTATTTTTAATATATTAAATATAAACCCTCTATATTTTTTTTTGGGTCTAAGAGATGCATTAAATCTATTAATTTATTAGATAAGTAAAACAATTGGTAAGAAAAAACTAACAGAGCCTCACAGTTGGGATGGTAAAGGCGTTGGGAGTGTGAAGAAAGGGCATGGGTTCGATCCTTACAAGGCGCAAAATGATTTTTTGTAAAAAAAATTGAGAACCGCCGGTCTAGTCCAGCGGTTGGTTCCGGTTTTTCGGTTCTTGGTCGGTTATTTCCGGTCCAACCATCATTCCGTTCAAATGGTTGAACCAACTCACTTGTGTCCCGACCGGTCGGTCCGGTCCGATTTTCACATCACTGTCACGCAGTCACGCCTAGGAACTTCTAAAAATATGATGATAGATAACAAACAATAGTATCTACATTTTGAAATAAAACTTATTTTGAGAACTTTTTATGCATAAACTCTAAAATAATGATTTTATTGCAAATTAAATTCTTAAGTATAAGTCATATTTTCTATTTAGTATAAAGTATTTATTTATTTTATTATTATTTTTTCTCTCTTCTCTCTCCTCCCCTCTGTTCCTTTTTCCTTCTCCCTCCTCCTTCCAATCTTCTTTTTAAGTTTTCTAATATTATGTTTGGAATTATATAATATTAAAAATTAAAAATTTAATTTATTTTATATCATCATATTTATTAATTTAAATACAAATATTCTTATTGTATATATTATATAACACTAGAGAATTAAAAGAAACATTATATGTATAAGCATACACTTGGTATACCAATGAAAAAAAATATCAAACAAAAATGAGCATACACTATACCAATCAAACAAGTGTGTGCTCATTTTTGTTTGATTGGTATAGTTGCAAGGATATTTATGTTACATATCCCTGTAGCCCTACTAATATTTCTTTTAAGTTGTATGTACCATTTTCTCTCCACTTGGTCCCCACGAGTTCTTCACCAGCCAATAATCTCCATTTTCAGACCCATAACCTACAATCAACACATCATAATCAATGTAACTGATAATAGGCCCAATAATTAGGAGGTCCAAATGGCAACATATGCCCCTGGCCCAATGCTCCAAATACCCACTGGACAAGTTGAAGGGTCGTGAACGCCCTACATTTTGCCAAGACAAGGGCGCCCATAAGCACGAGAGTGAGGGCGCCACGGAGCGAAGAATAAGGAAACATTCCCTGAGTCAATCAGGAACCAATCAAGGATCGCTCAGGATCCGCTGTCAATCAAGACAAATCATTCAGAGATCATTTCCCCTAATAAACGTCTTGGCCATCAAGGCACCTTTGACAGAAAAGGAAACTACGTGGGAGCCAAGGATCACTATCAGATCAGCCAGGATCACAATCAAGCATCCAGACATTTATGGTAAGATCACAACAGATTGCCCTTAGCCAGTATAAAAGGTTGAGTCTTCACGCTGGAAAAAGGTACGCTCTCTACTCAGTCAATTGAGATTATTGAGCTCACAACCCTTGCTAACTTAAGCATCGGAGGTGAATCGCAGGGCCACCCCTGTGTGTTTATTGACTTGCAGGAGACCTTTGACTCAGAGTTGCCTCACCGAACCAAGTAATGACCCCCGGCCAGAACCAGGTTCATCAGTAACCTTCAAATTTATTAGATAAATCTTTCAAATTATCTTCGTAAATTTCCTACACAAACAACATGAAATAAGTTAGTTCAGAATATTAAATACGATTTTAAGTTAGGAAGTGAACAGAGAATTAATTGACTATGAAAACATGTCAGAATATTAAATCCTATGTGTGCGTATAAAGAAGCACACTGGGGTATGACATGTTTTCATATCTATAGCTAGTAACTAATTAACTCATATGTCATGTGCATTCCAAAGAGATTTTTGCCTAATTGACCATGTTATCTGACTGTGGTTAAATGAGACACCACTGAGTTTTAGGGTGGGTGCACATAACACCCATGAGTTTTTAATTTGTGCAAATAGCACCCTTGAGTTTTCAATTACGTGCAAATAACACTCTTATGTTAAATTTAGGCCAAATCAGTGAGAGTATAATAGTAATTTCATAAAAAATCAAGGCCAAAGTTCTATTTTGGTCCCTCAAGTTTGCTCAAAGTTCCGTTTTAGTCCCTCAAGTTTTTAAAAAGTTTCGCCATTAGTCTTTTTCCAATTTCCATCCAATTTTTCTGTTAAATAAAGGAAAAAATTGGTTTACATTACCCAAAAAGTTTTATTTTTTTGAATTAAGGCCATTTCTTTTTATAATAGGACCAAAGTGTAAGAAAAATGAATAAACTAGTATTTGAAACAATTTTCCCCCAAAAAAAAGAACCTAGCAAACAACTTTTCTCCTCCTTCTTCAATCGGCCGTTCTTCTTCTTCCTTCACTGCCTCCATCATCGCCTCCAAATATTAGGGTAAATTACACAAAAGGACTCTATGGTTTGACTCATTTTCAGATAGGGTCCTTGTGGTTTAAAAAGTGTCAAATAAGAGCCTGTGGTTTGCTCCGTTAGCAAAAAGGGTCCTGAGGTATATTTCCGTCAAAACTTTGATGGAAATTTTGGCTAAAATACTATTTTAAGACCCTAACTATTTATTTTTAGGGTAAATTACACTTTGGTACCCTGTGGTTTGACCCTATTTCACTTTGGTACCCTGTAGTATTCTTTATTAACACTTTGGTACCCTTTGGGGTTATTTTATAATTTTAACCATAACAAATTTTGCAAAAATTACATATTGACCCCAAAAAATTTTCAAAAAATTACAAATAGGTCCATGGATACATATTATCTAGGGACTAAAATAAAAAATTTTAAAAAAGTTTGGGGACAATATATAATTTTTGCAAAAATTTTCAAAGTAACTAAAAATACTTCATACAAAATGATATTTGTTGTGTAAATTTGATAACTTTATAAGTTATAAAATTTAAATTGTTTGAATTGTAAGTTAAATATTATTGTTTGATTCTTTTATGCATAAATTATGGAATATAAAATATGTAATTAAAATATTAAATTAATTGATTATATAATTTAAAAAATAAAAAAATGAAAAAAATGAGTCCGAATAAAAACAGGCTCATATTGGTAAAAACGGGCCGAGCCCGGCTCGAATAAAACGGACTTGAGCCCGGCTTCGGGTCTACTTTTTAAGTGTTATTACCCTCTAAAGTCTGACGCGTATTTTAGCGAGCAGGTCTATTTACCATTTGTAGATATTATTTCTAAAAAAAAAATTAAATAAATCTTGACTACAAATTCAATGAGACTTTTAATTGAGAGTTTTAACGTTCTTTTATATGCCTAATTTAACTACTGATCAATTCATCTTAATTATTACAGTAAGCTAAGATTGTAGTTCTCCGAATGACCTAAATATAAAGGATTTTAAGGACCAAACTTTAAAACTTTAAAACTAAAAACTTTAGTGAGGAAATATTCGGTAAGCAAAAATAATTCAATAAACAGAAACTCGACATTTCTAATATTTACACCAAAAGAAGAAAACTGATAATGAACATAATACATATTGCACTTGAAGTTGAAAGAAAATGTTTTTTGGACAAAATTGATAGGAAAAAAATTCAAACTCTAACTCAGATTGAAAAAAAAATGTTACCAATTTATTGAGAGAAGTTGGTATAAGGACAAAATGATCAATATGTAAAGCATTAAGGATGCAATTAATAGTTGATGTAAATTTTGAGAACCAAAAGAAATATTTTTGCCTTTGAAATTATTTGGGTTGGTTCTTTAGTACATAACGTTTATGGGCATCATAAATTTGAGAGGTTGAGTGTCTGCAAAAAAATCCTTAAAAAAATTATATTAATTGTTACCATAAATCCCATATATATCAACCAACGCACTAAGTCACAAACACTGTTCATATGCATAGTATATTAGTATGTTATATTTTTGTTTGTTTGCTTCAGAGTTCTCTATTATGTATCCTCTATGATTTTTATAGAGAAAACTTACTCTTTGGTTGACTGAGCCAATGATATAGTCCTTAAATAATGGAAAAATATAAATCAGTCCTTAAATTTTACACTTTTGTCAACCTTTTGGTCATTAAATTTTAGGAAAATCTTAATTAGTTCATGAATTTTACACTATTATCAACTTTTTGGTCCTTAAATTGTAGAATAATACAAACCAACCCCTAAATTTTACACCACTATTAACCTTTTGGTCTCTGAGGGGGGTGTAAAATTCAGTGTTGGAGGGGTGGTCAGGGACCAAAAAGTTGACATAACAGTGATGTAAAATTCAGAGGCTGATTTGTATTTTCCTATAATTTAAGGACCAAAAGATTGACGGTAGTGTAAAATTCAAGAACTAATTCGTTTTTGCTTACATTTCAAGAACCAAAAGATTGACGGTGGTGTAAAATTCAGAGACTAATTCATTTTTTCCTACAATTCAGAGACTAAATTGTTGACTCAATAACAATTCAATGCAAAATTGTTGACTCAATAACAATTCAAGAACTAAAAAGTAAGTTTTCTCTATTTTATATTAGTGAATTTCCTTTCCTACGAAAAATAAGAGAGTCTCAGTTGTAACACAGAGACTGCTTTGCCAATTTCAGCAAACATCAATATCATGTATTGTATGCTGTAATATCAATGTTGCAGGCTGTGCATTCCTCATTTAATGATTCTCTGTTTTCTTTCTGCTTCTCTTATCTTATTACACGTACGCCTACTCACACACCATCATTCACTACCCTTCATAGCAACTACATTATATATTTTTTTTAGGCAGAAGTACTAATTTCGTCCCCAAACTTTACATCAATTGTCAATTTCGTCCCCAAACTTTTTTTGCTGTCAACTTTGTCCCCAAACTTTACACAAACTGTCAATTTCATCCCCAATCTTTATTTGCTATCAATTTTGTCCCCAAACTTTACATCAATTGTCAATTTCGTCCCCGATCTTTCACATTTTCGTCAATTTTATCCTTTGACTAACTTCTTTTAATAAATTAACGACAGACTGCATCTCTGTTTTTGAATTTAAGTTAGGATTTGAGTTTCTTTTTCTATCAATTTTACATTATATATCGTTAGCCACATAGATTTTGTCGTCAATAGTTGATTAAAGTAAGAGCAAAGGATAAAATTGACCAAAATGTGAAAGATTAAGGACGAAATTGACAGCAAAAAAATATTGGGGACGAAATTGACAGCATGTGTAAAGTTTGGGGACGAAATTGACAGCAAAGAAAGATTGGGGACAAAATTGACAGCAGGGTAAAATTTAGGGACGAAATGTGTACTTTTGCCTTTTTTTATGTGCAAAAGTTTAGGTGAGTTGGGCCCGGGGGCTCACCAAGGTCAAGACAGGCCTCAAGCGCCGGAGGATAGACCCGCCGGGGGAAAAGGGCCCCGTCGTGGTGGAGAGGCCTCGTCGTGGTGGTGAAGCCCGTAACAAAAAAAGGATCCTTTTTTGTTACGGGCTTCACCACCACGACGAGGCCTCACCACCACGACGGNTTGTTGGTAGGCAATCTGTAAGTATCTTTGTAAGCGCTCATAAACGACGAGGCCTCATCACCACGACGGGGCCCTTTTCCCCCGGCGGGTCTATCCTCCGGCGGGTCTACACCCTCCCATTTGGGGATCCCCCAAGTGTGTGGGTGCTGGGAATCGAACAGGGGACCTCCCCCTTATCAACCCCAAACACCCACTCCTTGTACCACTTGAGCTACGTAGCTCAAGTGGTACAAGGAGTGGGTGTTTGGGGTTGATAAGGGGGAGGTCCCCTGTTCGATTCCCAGCACCCACACACTTGGGGGATCCCCAAATGGGAGGGTGTAGACCCGCCGGAGGATAGACCCGCCGGGGGAAAAGGGCCCCGTCGTGGTGATGAGGCCTCGTCGTTTATGAGCGCTTACAAAGATACTTACAGATTGCCTACCAACAAGGCCCTCACATCGACAGTGAGAATCGAACTCACGACCTTGTGGGTTATGAATCAACTCCTTACCAACTGGGCCAACCTTTGTTGGCTCAACTACATTATATTTACTTACAATTTTACATGCATCATTATTCTTTTTTTTTATCATTAATTATTTTCATCTTCCTTCTGATTCAAAATTAAAACCATTCATTTGATTCATACATATATGATATATATATATATATTTATATATATCTTATTATATCTATCCAACCCAAATCCTCTCTCACGAGACTCATGAAGCATGCATTTATGGTTGAACAAGGACAAGCAATTTCAAAACCCAGAAATGATATATATCAAAAAAGTGAAAGAAACTGTGTGATAATTTGATAAATAACATAAAGTTTAAAACGTTGGACTTAGCATCATTATTTCTGTGTCTCTGCGGAATTGTTAATATCCAACTTTATCTTTTCCGGAAAAAAATAACTGACGTGGCACTAAGAGAATCTGATGTGGCCCGTTATTTGTTGACGTAGCCGTTATCTGCCATGTCAACATCAGTTATTCTTAAAAAAAAACATTGTAAAGTCTGCATTGAGCAATTAGGTCCCTGACCCATTCTTATTTCATTATTCTCAATTATCCCTCTTTTTCATCATCCTCATTAATTTTAGTCTCAATTCCTCAAAAATAAAATTGTAAAGTGTCCAAAAACTCTTCCAAACATTATATTCCAATTTAGTCCTCAATCCATGAATCTTTCAGGGACTAAATTGATACGCAAGGACTAAATTATTCAAACCACATAGTACTAATGTGAAAGTCGAACAAACTATGAGAACCTAATATGTAATTTACCTTAATTGTTATCATAAACCCCATATCAACCAACCCCACAAACACTGTTCAAATGCATAGTATGTCATGTTTTTGTTTGTTTGCTTAATTTCTTTGTTATATATCCTGACCAATCTATGTATATTTAGTTGGCTAAAGTACGAATTTGGTCCTGTAACTTTGCTCCAGTTCCCAAATCAGTTCTATAGCTTTTCTTGTCTCGAATTTGGTCCTCTATCTTTGCTTTAGGTCCCAAATCAGTCCTATATCTTTTTTTGTCTCAGTTTTGGTCCCATATGTTTTGAAAACCTCCCACCATTAGTCCTCCGTCTATTTTAAATTACATTTAGTCTTGAAAACTTCAAGTCCCTGACTATCAAAATGAAAGTGAAAGAGCATCCCTGAAGATTCTCAAACCTTATATCTTGGTTCCTAATCCATGAATTCTTCATGAAATGGAATAGGAATGCAAAAACAACACAAATTAAAGCAAATGACAAAGAGACCAAAACTGAATACGCAGAAAATGCCCCAAACTCACCGGAGAACGTACGAAAACCGCCGAGAAACTCAATAACTCATCCAAAAACCTCAACTCTCACTAAAATCTCACTCAAATAATCGCCATCAAATGCTTTAAAAAAGAATTTTCGAAAATTCAAAACTTTTGAGGAGAGAGGTGATAGAAGAAAAGTAAGGGATTTCAGAACTTCTTTCTCGGAATCACCAGATGTAAGAAAATCTTCTATCACCTCCCTCCTCAAAAGTTTGGATTTTCAAAAATTCTTTCTTAAAGCATTCGAGGGCGATTGTTTGAGTGAGATTTCAGTGAGAATTGGGGTTTTTGAATGAGTTTTTGAGTTTCTTGGCGATTTCCGTACGTTTTTCGGTAGGTTTTAAATTTTTTGCGTTTCAATTTTGGTCTCCCTGTCATTTGCTTTTAATTTGTTTTTTTTTTTTT
>QANZ01023177.1:10997-22568 GCA_003254925.1 Chamaecrista fasciculata
TTTGGCTGTAATAAGGCTATAATAGTATTGCTATGCCCAACTTTCTAAATTAATTTTTAAATAATACTTTAAGCTTTTATAATATCCATGATTTTTAAAAATCCTTTATCTTCTCAAAATCACGGAAGAATGTTAAAAATTCTGTCAGAGGGACAAAGTGACAAACTAATATACCCTACACTCACCTTTTTTGAAAGATCTTTAATGTTTATTCCCAGTTTAAAAATAGTTCAGCTTTATAAATTAAAAAAAAAATAGTTCAGTTTTATTTTTTATTTTTAAAAAAAGATGGTCTAACTATGGTAATAAGTTCATATTTTTGACCACAAAACACATATCGTAAGTTTGGTCTTTCTTGCCATCAACGTTAAAACAGAGTAAAGTCACGTATAAAGGGCATAGGAAAGCAAAGCAGAAACAAAATCATGCCACAGAAAAATTCTTAAATAAACCCAATAAGCAGAGCTAAACTAAGTTAATAATGATGAAGATATATAAGCATCTCATACTCAATTAATATCGCAAGAATTTCTTTTAACCAACTTATATATATAATATTATATATTTATGAATTATTGGCTTTGGTCTACAAATTCTTTTTCATAGCCAGTTTAGAAATAGTACGAGAGAAAGCTTGAAGGTTGTCAATAAACCTGAATTCTTGATAGTTGATAACCAAAAATGATTAAAATTGAAACATAATCAGGTGACTACCTATTGATTGTTTTGGGAATTGAGCACAATGAGCTTCTCAAATTATGCATATATAACGCCAAGGTGCGTAAGCATTCTTAGTCATAGACTCATAGTAATGTAATGGCTATTAGCTCCTTCAAAATCACATGGCAAAAGCAAAACACATTCATTTCTGCCCCATAGCTACAGAAGAATCAATTTCCTATACAAAAGGACAACTCATATAAGAGGTAGAGAGATCACCTTCTACCATAGAATCTTTTATTCTGTCATTCAACTGGTCCAGAAACTGAGGGACGAAGAATGAGGCTTCAATTACGGTAAAGTAGCTCTAACTTCTTTCCTATCAGCCCCGAATGCCTAAAATTCAGATAAACAACAACAAAATGAGGTAAATATAGCTATTAGCACATCATCTGTGAATTAAAACTAATATTGCTGGAATGACAATGTAGCTGCGAAACACCCTTCAAAACTTAAGAACCATCTTTTCCAACTAGATCCATTACTTTATAAATCTAAAGCACTTCCAGAGCATGTTCGGATTGAGGATTATAGAAGATAAGAGAAGAGAAGGGAAGGGAAGGGAAGAGCATGTTCGGATTGAGGATTATAGAAGAGAAGGGAAGGGAAGGGAAGGGAAGGGAAGGGAAGGGGATTAGAATATCTTCCCCTTATTTAGGAAGTTGAAAATTGGAAGAAAAGATAATAAAGGATTAATTCTTAATCTTTCATTCTCTTTCCTTCATTTATTCAAAATACCCTAAATCAGAGTATTTTGGAGATATTGATATAGAGATTTAATATTCCCTTCAATCTCTTCACCTCCTTTCTCTTCCTAATTGTCGAACAAACTCTTAAATTCTATGATATCTGGAAATGAATGTTTATTTTCCTCTGTTCTTAAGCTAGAGACTCTGCTTAATTTTCCATCTACAGTTTGATAGGTTTATAGTTCAAATTTGCATTATATTTTGTCATTTTCCAGTCACTATGAAAGAGTAAATGACTAGAGTATAAAGATGAAATAATCAGTACCTCAACTCCATAACCTTTAACATATACATTGGTGAAAAGTTCATGTGGCTCAGGCATTGGACTCTCCTGGAAATCAGTAAGGACAATGGTCAAATTCAAATCATGCAGGCACTACAATAAATGAATATAAATGAGACATATAGATTTTATATCAAAGAAATGATTTTCACCTTTGCTTTAGCAATAGCTTCATCAACTTCTTTTCTGACGTTCTTTTCAAAGTCCTACAAGAAGGCCCAACATCTTTAGGTCAAATTCCAATGTTTCATCAAAGAAAAAAAAAAAAGGTTAGACACTCCTAATCATACAAGTAATATCAGGAATCCACTGGGTGGGAAAATAAAGGAAGGCCCAGCAATTTGAAAGAAAATAAAAAATTATTATTAAAAATTGACAAAAGGCTACTTTTCATCCAAGATGTTGCAGGCCTAGCTCTAGAAGCTTCACAAAACTCAACTGAGTGACTGACCAGTAACTTCTGGAATAAGGTTAACAACCCACACCATAAACTATGAGGACTCCAATTTCACGATATAAACTTCATAAGTTTAACCCAACTTTTATATTAAATCACCTTTAGCTCCTTTTCACCAGCAATATCATGAGAAATTAATAGCTTTCGTATTCTCTCAAGCGGATCACGTTCCTACAAAAGCCAAGAAAAGAAATGAAAAAGCGAACTCCTCAATAGAAATAACATGATGTCTGATGCAAGAAATTACAACGAACCTGTCTCACACCAGAAATCTCATCACGCGTGCGGTATGTGCTGCCAGGATCAGACATGGAGTGGCCATGGTATCTGTAGGTATCCATTTCAAGAATCTAAAAAGAATCATTAAGATAGAGAACTCAATCAAAATATGAACAAAAAACTTCAATAATCTAGTCATAACTGACAAACTGCCAACAATCATCAATTTAAAGCTACAAGTATAATACTTCATATCTATTCATCTAAGTACATATCAATACATCATCAAGCTCTACTAAAGGGAAAAGAAAGGCCATTACTGAGAAGTTGATTCATACTCGTAAACATATCAAGATAAAACATATTCTCATTTTCCATCTGGTGGCAAAAAGAACCAATATGAACCCAATATATGCCAAATTACATTTTGATCCACAGATCCAAGAATCCACTATAAATGATGGAATCCACTTTTATATATAATTTGAGGTCTTTTAAGTGAAAAAGTTGTTTAGATTAGATCAATAACCCACAGACCACAGTACCAAATTACTTTCCAGAAAAATCTTTCAAACAGCAAAGTAATTATGCAGAGGTGCATAATGTTTCAATTCTCAAAGGCTAAGAACCTTTAATAACTCAACTGAAACAACTTTGCATCACCAGATACTTCCTAACTAAAGACTGGGATTAGTAAGTGTTAAGTTCTGATAGACTGATAGTTGACAAAATCTATATGACAACTTATTATCTTGTTCTGTAACAGGAAGATAGGAGCATATTTAAGGGCATAGATTATGATATACCAAAAACCAAGTTTAAATTATTTCTCATTTTTAAGTTTTCTCTTTAAAAGGAGACCAGGGCTAAATTCACGTCCACTCCAGGCTATGGTGAAATTACTGACATGTCAGAGCTACCACAATAAAATATGGACACTGTTCCACAAGATAAAACATCTCATTTGGAGATGCCTGGACATTGAAAAGGGATGGAATAGAAGCTAGTTTGTCAATGTGGCCCAGAATTCCATCCAATTAGTAATAATGAAAGCTAGATCCAGAAGTTAAGTTTTCTTTTTTGTTTTCTTTCAAATATATAAACAGCAAGTTATGTTACTCACAAGGGGCCCATTCTTCAAAGCATACTCTTTTGCAAATTTACAAGCCTGTTTCACGGCAAGGACATCCATGCCATCTACCTGTACAAAGGTAACAAAAAAGTTCATTAAAGAAAAAGACTAGGGATATTCAATCAACAAATACATATATGTGAAGACAGCGTGCAGGAAAATATACAGTCGCAATCATTTATTGATACTACATTCTAGGTAGGCAAATATGTAGTTATCTTGGTGCATATTTCAGCCACCTATCTCAGGATAAGAGTTCAATCAAGAAAACCCAAAAGATGTTACTCAAGCTTTGAAATATGTATGTACATACATGCGCGTGTTCATGCATGTCTGCCACACATCTTAAAATGAGTTAGTAGCTCAAGCTTAGATGAATATTGAAATCATATCTATAGTTTTTCCCTTTTAAATTACTCCTTGTTTTTGTAAGTGATTGATAGTGTTATATATATTGGGTCAAGAGAGGGATCTAAGATGGTTGGGTTTGGGTGGCCATGTTGCTTAGGGTCAATATTGCCAGGCCTACTACAAACTTAAAGTAAAGAACATAATCGTTCAACCAAATTACTTCGCTGTTCACACCACATATAGCTGCCATAATCCTACATTTTTAAACAGCGAAGCATGAAAATTCAAGAAAAAGGTAAAAATCTTTAAAGGAAAGTCCGCAGAACAAAAGGATCAACAAGAGCAAGAACAACAGAGAAATAAGCCTGTACTTTTAGAAGTTACCAGAGCAAACATGGACAGGCTAGAACAAGAAAAAAGGAGTGACTTGAACATTATACAAAGAAACAATCAATAACTATATATACATATATGCAGATATTTTTTTTGGGCAAGTGAACATCTGAAATATGCTGCCTCCATAATGCAGCATGGAATAAACCTTCATAACTCTAAAGCTATAAAAAGAAAATTTGATCACCAATTTTAATTTGGTGATTGACTCTGATTTTGTGAATTATTGGTCTCAATTAACATTAATTTTTGAAAATCATTGACAACCATATTATCCATTCATCACAAGAAACTTATGAATGAGGTTCAAAAAGACAAGCTGGATGAACAGTGCAACCTTCTTAAATCCTTGGTAGGGCTTGATTACGGGTCCTAACTACTGTTTAGATTTCTAAAAGGCAACGGGGCTGGTTGGGGCTTAGCAACCCACCTCATCCTGCACCTAATTTTTTCAATAAACTTCCAAACAATGAAGTAGGTTACCTCCCCCACCACCTCCACATCACTCTCTTCAAAACCACCAAAAAGCCCAAGGGTTTTCTCTTCCTTCACAAGTTATAAAACAATGTATGCCAATTATCCAAATTTTCCCTCTAACCTTGACAATTGCCATTCTCAGCCACCAAAATCAATCACTTCAAATATACTTATTAATTTCTTCCTTGAAGATAATAACATAAGAATATTCAATATGGCAGTGATCAGAAAAACATTAAAGTCATTTCTAAACAATGAAGATAAACAAAACTTAGCAGCATAAAGATGACGAGACCACATAGCGTCTGGAAATTTTAACGTCGGAATGAAATTAAAACAGGATTTCATAAATTAATTTTCACCTTCAATCCAGGAACATAATCCCCACGCTTGTAATAAGCAGGACTCTTAGCAGCTCTCCACTCTGCAGTTCCCATACCATCTGGCAATCAAATCCAGTAAGATCAAGCCACAGATTACACAAAACATCAGTTCAACGAACAAAATTCCCTTGCTTCAATTCAACCAATTGAACTACTTACAATGATTATTCTCGCAGACCAAAATGGCAGGGAGATCCCAAAGAGCAGCCATGTTAAGTGCCTCGAACAATTGGCCCTGATTGGCAGCTCCATCACCGTACAAAGCAAAAGTCACATTCTCATCCTTAGAGTATTTCTGAGCAAAGGCAATTCCACAGCCAAGTGGCACCTGAGCTCCAACGATACCATGACCACCAAAAAACCCAGACTCCTTCTTATAGAAATGCATAGACCCACCTTTTCCCTTGGAGCATCCAGCTTGACGACCCATGAGTTCCGAAAATACTTCGAGTAGGGTTCCGCCACGACCTAGGAACGTACAATGATCCCGATAAGCTGTAATTATGCTATCCTTCTTGGTAATCGCAGCTTCCATACCCACGGCGACTGCTTCCTGACCATCGTACAAGTGACAGAACCCTCGGATCAGCTTGGCCTTGTAGAGAGAATCGGCGGCGATTTCCATCCGTCGCATCGTCGCCATGTCGCGAAAGAACGACATGAGCTCCTTGGGGCTGGTGTCGACGGCGCGTGAGGGAGGATCGCAATTGTGGGCGGTGAATGGAAGCGAAGTTTCGATGGTGAGCGTGGTGGTATCATCGGCGGGAGATGAGTAAGAACGCCGGAGAGAAATTGAGGAACACGAGAAGAAGGTTGAGATTGGCTTCAGAAGATTAGATCGTGAAGCTAATTGTGAGAGAGCCATAGAGGAAGGATTGAAGCAGAAAAGCGATAGAATTATGTGAATTGAACAAAAGCAAGCAGAAAAGGGTACAGAAGAGAGAAATTATAGGGTTAGGTTAAGCGTCAAGTCCTAACCGTTATCAGAGGAAGGTTGGTCAAAGAAGGAAGAGAGAGTGAGCTTAAAAATGGCAACTTCTCTTTCTCTCTCTCTCTAAGCTGAAAATGAAAGCGATTTCTGTGATATTTTGTCTGTAGGATGATAGCATAATCCTATTCTTTATTACTTTATTATCAATGGCGGCTGTACTTGTTACAGTATGATTGGATAACGAGAATTCACAATCAATGGATTTTTCGTTATTTATTTTTTTTATATGTGTCAACTCTCTATCGAAATATTTATTGCACATCCTGACTAGTGTCTTTAAGTAATTAATTAAAAGATATTATGTCTTAAAAGTTAAAAAAGAAATTATGATTTTTAACTTGTTTTTATTTCTCCATACTTCTTAACCTTTAAAAAAGATTCGTATTAATTTCTTCCCTAGTTCTTATCTTTTCATTAAACTAACAATATCAGTTTTTTTTTTCAAATACTGAAAATTCATCGCTTTGTTGCTAAGTTAAGAACAAACAAGAATAGTATCATTATTGGCCAAAAAGATAAAATGAAAAGTAATATGAAAGTTAAAGATATTAATAATTTCAAGTAACATACCCCTATTCCCAATAAAAAAAAAACAGTACAAATTCTTTCCTCTTTTTAAACACTTTTTAGAGGTCCTCGCTGGAATCTAAAGTCTAAACACAACTAAACTTCAGTGGTTCAGGCCAAAAAAAAAAAAGACTATCAGTGGTAAAAAGTAAAAACGATGAAAAAGATTATGAAAACCCTGCAAATTGTGATTGAATTGAATTACTAATGACCTTGCAAACTGTCAATTAGATTAATTTTCTAATTAAGGTGAGAAGAATACATGGCATATGAACTATCCATCTTCTTTCTCTCTCCTCTTTTTTTACTTATTATTATTTTTATTTTTTGATATTTCAAAAAAAAATGAAAACCTGACACGATACTGAGATTTAGGGAACTGAATTATAGATGCCGAGGATATGGTGTTGAGATGTCTAAGAGAAAGTGAAAGATTTAATAGCTCCCATAATGAATAACCAATAGTTTTGTCTCCCCCACACATATAAAAAGAATAAATAAATAATAGTTAATTAATATTATCCAAGTAAAAAATAAAATAGTCCTTCTAACATGTGTTTTTAAGGCACATGTTAAGATTTCTTTTAATTGGTCAAGTGAGTTTTCAAACATTAAAAATTATCTTTTAAATGAATTTTCGTAGATTTCAAGATATGAGATACTCTACTAACCAATCAAAAGAAACCTTAAAATATGTTCTAAGAGCACATGTTAAATAAATCCAAAACCAAAATAAGTTGTAGAGCTTATATGGTGTCGCATAAGTTAGATTAAATTGGATGCTACAATGGAACGAAATCAGCATTTGCAAGTTTTGTAGACAAACACCGCGGATCAACTAATAGCAAACAATTAGAATCTTTTTTCATTTAAATAAAATCTATATGGAACAAGATAACATTTTTTATTAATGCATATTTCCTAATAACAACTGTACAAAGGAAAAATAATATTAAACCAAAAGCACATATACCTCTCAGCTTTGACTCATTTTCAAACAATGCTTTTAATATATATATATATATATATATATATATATATATAAACTCTTCTCAATTATCACTTAAGTTCTGCCATTTGTTCTTTTCAAACAAACGTAAATATACCACAAAACACACTGAAGGGACATTTGGTTAACAAAGGTTAATGGGAAATTTTACAAAAGGATTTAAATAAAAAATGATAATAGTTGGCAAGGTCTTTTTCTTTTAAATTTGATAATAGAGAACAGCATTTGCAAAAGATTAAAAAGAAAAGTATAATTGAAAATATGATTCCATAACAAATCGATCAACAATTCCAGGTAATCAGAAATTGTGGTGCACATGAAATCCTATATAAAGGCCTACAAAGAAAGGACCAACACAAATTTTAAGTCTGCAAAATTTAGTTCTGACTTATGAGCTCTAACACAAATTTTAAGTCTGCTCTATAAAAAAGGAGTTTCCGTACCAAAATCACCATGGATGATATTGGCTAACTTAGCAATACTGAACCATAATAATACAAGAAACAGGAGAGTGAAAAATCATTTCATCAAGCATTCTATCCTTCCCTATGAAGAGATTTGCTGAAAGGACAGATTGAGATGTTGACCTGTGTGAATTTCTCAGCTCTTCCAAGAATGGACCCCACTCTATCGTTTATAGGGTCTCTCATCATCTCCTCCATCATCGTCGTCATCTGAATCATCTTTATCTGATCTCTTTCTTTTCGATGGAACTTCAGCCTCTTCATCATCCTCATCATCTTCTTCACCTTCACCTTCATCTCCCTCCTCACCATTTTCCTCTGGTTCAAAATCACTAGATGCTTCCTCATCCTGAGCAGCTGCTACAGGACGGATAAGGTACTCTGTTCCCAAATCCTCCTATAAAATTTTGTACGTCACAGTTATTTAACTTGAAATGGAGAAAGACAATGAAACATATATTTAAACAACTAAAACGAGATTGACAATACGGCAATGAAGCAGCAAACAGAAGACAACTTAAAATTTATGTGATATCTTTTTTACGCATAAGGGGCAATTTAGCAAGGCATGTTCTGAAAGAAAAATTAAGCTAGGCCTATTCAAAAGCGTAAATTAAATGACCGAAAATTTCAGTTTAACCAGACTGTGATAATGAAGGACCCAGTACACTGAAATGCATCAGGACCAGGTAAAAATGTTCACTGAATAAACCAGCCAACAATATAAAATGTGGGGGAACTGTAAACAATATAAACAATGATATGGACAAATTAGAGCATTTCATAAAATAAAAACACAGGCGCTACAAGGTATGATTAATGATTATATCATCATGGAGGCTTGAAAGCATCAAAATATCAATTTAAAAAAAATTATTCTAGAGAGACAGTGAGGAACAAAGGTGAAAAAGTACAAAAAGTCCAATGAATTAAGTTATAAGCTCTCCCTTCCTGACCCAGAGATCAGAACTATTCAATCAGGAAACAAAGACGCGGAATAGATAACCCAAGTCCTTCTCTTCACATGTGAGAGAATAAATGAATGCACGGTGTAGTCTAAGTAATTGAAGCACCTGTTACTTCACAATTTGTAGTCACTGCTTAACAAAGACTTACATGTTCAAGCTATATGGTCAATTATTGTAAAATATTATCATGTATCGCTCAAAGAAGTTCAACTCATTTGTTCAGCAAATCCAGTTGAGCTAGCTGGTTGGATTGGCCAGGTATTCAGATTATGGTGGTGATATAAAAAAAATTTAGAGAATTCATTGGGCTTGCCAGAAATGTTCAATAACTTACATGTACGACATACTATGAATTATAAGCTAAGAAAAATGTATCAATCAGGAATCAAAGTTTGGAATGAAGGTACCAATGTAAGGAGGATCACATTAACTAAGGCATACACTCCCTCTGTGGCCTCTGTGGAATTATCCAATACAATCCCAAGATTTCATTTATTGAAAGAAAAGGACATTAGGGGAGAGGGGGGAAGCCAAGTCACACACACTGTGTGTATGGGGGGGTCAGTGTAATCAAATTAAGCGAAGCTGCAGTAACTTCACATTAGCTAAATAGAGCTGCAAAGATTGCATCGTTAGAGATTATTTCACGAACAAGCCAACTCGAACTGATAGCAATTTAGAACAGGCATGACGAAAGATGCCAAAAAGAATTCAGAACAAGTAGTACACAACCATATGAAAGTTAGACAGCATCCAATAGTCCAGATTCAGTAAAGCCTCCAAAATTAACTGCCTCAACAAAATTATGCAAAGATAATGAAGCAAATCTCAGTCAAGTTACCTCTTCATCTCCCTCCTCCTCCTCCTCCTCATCATCATCGTCGTCGTCGTCGGAATCGCCTGCATCGCCACCGCGCTCGCCACCGGCTTCTCCCTCCTCTTCTTCACCGTCGTCGCCTTCGCCGTCAGGAGCACCATCATCGTCCTGATCGTCGTCGTTGTCCTCCTCGCCATCGTCGTTGTCTTCGTCTTCGCCTTCGTCGTCGTCGTCACCATCATCCTCGTCGTCATCCTCATCTTCTTCCACTTCATCTAGAATCTCGTAATCCTCGTCCTGTCGATTCAAAACCACGACCTCGTTTTCCTCCAAGTGCTCCTTCAATTCCTCTGTCGCAGACTTCATCTTCAAAGAGTCAACAAGTCACAACTCACAAAATTTTCTCGAGAAAATCCGTAATTTTCCGAGAAAGACGAAGTAATCGAAAATCGAATGCGAGGGAATAGTAGAGAGGAGACCGGAAAGACGCCACATTCTCCATGCGTTCACCCAGTAGCTCTGCAGCACTGATCGTGGCCGTTGAAACATTAATTCACGCGGATTGCTGACGTGTCTGTGGATCGTACGGTCTGGTGCTCACTACACTGTGCCGTTTCTTTCTCTCTTACCCTTTTTTTTGTTTTTAATTTTTGGGCAAAATACCATGTGGTTTGGCAATTTTTAGATAAGGGCTACGTGGTTTAAAAAGTATCAAATAAGGTCCGTGAGGTATATTTTCGTCCAAAATTTGACAGAAATCTTAGCTAATATACTATTTTAAGACTCTAATTATTAATTTTTATGTGTTTGACTCTCTATTTGTATGAAATTTGACGAAAATCTTAGCTAAAATACTATTTTAAGATCCTAATTACTACTATGAAACTTTTTTTTTTTTTTGTCAAAGCCCTTCTCTCATATAAATAAGGAGTCCATAAAAATTAATAGTTAGGGTCTTAAAATAGTATTTTAGCCAAAATTTCAATCAAATTTTAGACGAAAATATACCTCATGACCGTTTTTGTTAACGGAGCAAACCACATGAACCCTATTTGACATTTTTTAAACCACAAAGACCTTACGTGAAAATGGGTCAAACCACATTGCCCTTTTGTGTAATTTACCCTTAATTTTTTATTGGCTCACTTTTTTGTCTTAATTTTTTCATTAATACGGATATTATTGTTTTTTATTCTTAATTATTTGTTACCACATGTAAAATGATATTTATAGAAAGGATGAATTTTTTTTCCTCTAGACTTCTCATAATTATAGTATACTCCAATAAACACAATCATATTCGAAATATGTTTAAATATTAAATGTAAACATTTTTTTCAACGAACATTTAAATTCGAGTTCATCACGCTATATGAGACTTAAGTTATTAAATTATTAATTTAAATTTTAAGTCACTCAAATAAATTATCGAACCAACTAAATTTAAAAAATAAAAATATATATAGAGATATAAATCAAACAACACGACAACACTTCTAAAAAATATTTGTTATATTTATTTTTTAATGCATTAGTAATAAAAATTATTTACTTCTTTACATTCAAGTTTAGTTTGTAATTAAAAAAAAAA
>QANZ01023177.1:23220-52327 GCA_003254925.1 Chamaecrista fasciculata
ACTAGGGGCTTGGCGTGCCCTAACGGGCACGCCAATATGCATGTAACGTTTGAATTGATTTAAAGTTGAAGATTATATTAAATTTTTATATTGATAAAAGAGTAAGTTTGGGACCAATTTGAGAAATTATAAAATATTTAGGACCAATTTGAAATTACCTCATATGAGGAGAGTGAGTGGGGAGAGAGTGGTGGCATTTTTAATTTTTAATTGTTTTTTGCATTTTTTTAATTCATTTATTTTTTTAAAGAAGTGGGGAGAGTGAGTGGGAGAGAGAGTGGGTGATTTTTTTTTCTTTTTTTCTTTTTTAATTCACTATCTTATATAAAAGAGAAAATTAACTTTAATTCACTATTTTTTTTAAATAAGATTTTGGCCTTTTTTCTTAATATATAAAGTTTATTTTTTACTACTCACAAATTTATAATAACATCTCTCCTCAACTCAACTCGCACCTACTTTTAGTCTTAGTCATCCTGTTTATTATTTTAAAATGTATTTTTTTTATTTTGTTAGATAATAAATCTTCTTATTTTCTCAAATTAGAGCTTAAAGGTGTGTTATCTTTCGGTTAAGTCATGGGTATCCCTGCCTGTTCATGTAACAGTCTAAGCGAATACTAATCCCATTCGAGCCTCAGAGACAAAATGGCTAGAGCTCTCGCAATAATATCAACTCTAGGGATCGAACCTGGGTCCTCTCCCTAGGATGTAACTCGCCTAGCCGCTACACCAAACACTTGTTGGTAAATGTATGTTAGAACAAAAGAGCAAACTTTATGCTTATTCATTGTACTAGACGTCATGCAAGTTTTCTGTAATTGGCCTTTATGCCTTCATCTTCTTCAATGTAGTAATGTTCTTAAAAAAAACAAAAAGGATTTGATCAAGGGAGATCAGGGAAATCAATTGCAGAATATGGAAGGATAAATTTTCATAAAATTCTTTATATATTCATCATGAAACCCTTTGAATTACATTTCTACGGGAATTTTTTCACTAGTCATTAAAAAAAATAATTAGCATGCCACGTATTTTTATAATTAGTACTTTTTCCAAAAAACTATGGCTTTTGAGTACTCATGATCTTCAATTTTAAGAAATGACATCTAATTTGAACTACGTTTACAAATGGCACCTGAAGTTTTTGGTTGGTGGTGTTGAGAAAGCAGTAAAGATATGAAAGAGGGGACCAATCAGGCAAAAAAAAAAAGACGGGGCCAAATGCAGCCACAGAATATATGACAATGTGAATAACCCCAATGAAATACAAGTTCATGTTGGTTGTAAAACTTAAGATGAAGAGGAGGGATTTGTGAGAATAGTATGTACTAATTCTAATTAAACACAACAAAAATATGGATAATATGGAATGAAAATTGCCCTTTAGTTACATGATCACAAATTACCTCTATTTACATTGTGACTTTTATAGCAGTCACCAAATTACAGTATATACTACAACCGCTGCGCCATATTTTCGCGCCACATCTTTATTTGCTTTTTTTCTGCCTTGCTGGTATTGTTGTACAATTTCAGAATAACCTTCCTTTTCTTTCCTCAGCTGCTACAAACTTGTATGCGCTTCGTTTTTCCTCCTTCACCTCTACCACAGAAATTTTGGTTGTCAGGCACAACTTAGAATCGCACCAAATGTTCACTTCCATTTTGTTTGATTCAGATTATAAGGAAAATGTTCTGTTAAAGTAACACAATAAAAGATCAAAGGATTGGCACTTACAATATTCAGCACAAAATAGACAACAAATCATGCCACGGGAAACAGTCTCCGAAACCGCTGTACTCTGCTTGAATGGTTTGAAGATTTTGCCTGCTCATTGCATGAGCTGTTCTGACACAAGGTTTTCCTTTTCTTTCTCATTCGGAATAAAAAGTCTTCTGTATCTAAAACATACGAAACCTAAACATGCCATGTATTTCAAGGACAAAAAAAGAGTAGCTATTCAGAAAGGTAACCCAAACAGATATCACACTCTAATCAACTGAGAGGTAACAGCAAAATGTTTATAATCAAAACCATTTGAGAAGAAAGAAATATATATATATATATATATATATAAAAGCATGTGCCCGTGTGTCTGTCTGCATAACACGTGTTACTTCAATACCTTTGATGAACTACAAGCTATTTTACACTCCAGACCATTATTAATTTTTAGTCCTTCCAAGGCCGGGCTAAAATATTCATTGCCACATGCATATCTGCGTTTATTCCTGTAAATCAAGAAAATAAATAAATAAATAAAAATATCACTTACAAGAAAAACCAAATAATGGCAGCACCAATAGTTCTAACTAATCAAATACCTCCTCAAGAAAATTCCCGACTTCTCCTTTTTGTCAGGAACAACAGAGAGGAAGTCATTGTGTAGATAGGCCGAAAAATTGGGGTCCATAGACACAGCAGTCAATTCAGGCTTATCATGTCCATAGTCCATCAATTGAATAGATAATCGGGTTGGTTTAGATGACTGCAATGAATATGAAATAGAACTCTATCTTAGAAAACATATGGCACTTGCTGTTACAAACTCCTTTCAAAAGCCTCTTTTTTCTGGATAGAAAAAATGTTTACTGAAGAGAAGGAAAATACAAAACCAAGGACAAGAACTCAAGAAGTACTCCCAAGAATTAAACATTACAGACAATGAAAGCTACTTCTAATATAGAAAAACTTAAACAGTAGAAGCTTACGCATTCAATGCGATATAAGTTCTCATCATGAAGAAGAACTCGGGCATTTTCATGATAAACCACATCAACGAATCTCCCTGGTTTTCTTGATTTCTCATATGTATAAAGTTGGAGAAGCTTGTTATCCATCTCATCAGCAGCAACGGCTTGAAGCTGACACAAATACTTTCAGAATCAGAAAGGAGACACAAATACTTTCAGAATCAGAAAGGAGACATGAAATAACGAGGAAAAGGCACGAGAGAAAGTTGAATTTACGCATTTTACCTGTTTAACAAGTTTATATATCAGCTTGTCTAAAGTAAATAAGACATAAGATTGAGTTCCAATAATAGCTCGACAGTCATCCTCAAATTTTGCATTGTCTGACGAACCATCCAGTAAACTGTAAAGCGCATTCATGAACCTGAAGCACAAAGAAGGCCCTCAGTCTAGCTTATGTATGCACATAAAAATATCAAAATGTGTAGTAGAATGCTACATCTCTATTGAATTTCACCTGCCATATTGATCAGTAGAACTTGTATCATTTGAAGCCCTCCACTTCCTTTCAGCAGAAGAAGAATTGATTTTTGCTGATTGTATCCTCTCATATAATGTCTGTTGAATTAGTATAAACAAACAGCACATAATAAGTATATAACAAGTTCTGAAACCTCTATTTAGTCTTCTCCACACATAATCACAAACACATTCATCCTTACCTGATGAAGTCTAAAAAGAACATAAAAGGAATCATTCCCATAAAAAATCTGGCAATTCCTTTCTTTCTCATTCATCGCTAGGGGAACATACTTTGCCAGAGGCTTTACATTTAGTAGAAAGCGTTCTGAAAAAGGCAATGGGGTTCCATCTCCTTCAACATCATTGGCATCTGCCATCCCTTCAGCTTCACCTTCACTCTCAGCCTTGTTATCATGATCCCCATCCTCATGCTCTTCTCGAGAACACTCCTCGCCCTCAGCAGACTCACTACCAGAAACATCCCCATTTTCTGAACCATTTTCACTGTCCTCTAATGACCTGTGGGGACTTTCTTCACCTTCATCATCAGCATCAGCATCGTTTTCTCCGCCTGCCTCACCACAAATTTCTTCTTCCCCATGTCTGTTTTCGTATTGCTGAATCATACCACCATCCTGTCCTTTATTCGTTGCTTCCAAATCACCTTCTCTGTAAACTGCAAAGTTATCCTCCTCAAAATCTCCATTTGGAGATAATTCACCTTCTTCTCTTTCATTTTTGAAGTACCCAGCAAATTCTTCTTGATACGTTTGAACTTTAGTGCCTTCAATGAGTACCCCATTTGGGGTAGATGTTCCAGGTCTAGTAGAATCACCACCCTAAGTAATGATTTTTTTATTAAAAAAAAAGTCAGCACATTACTGCCAATAATGCATGGTCTAATAATGAATATTCAGATTAAAGTTGCGAGAGTCGGATGTGACAATCAATGACAGAAAAACACAAACATTGACGTCCACACTAATTTTGACTCTGTCATAAGCAGGACAATTACTTGAGAGGCATGCTAACATCACTCAACATTAACAGCAAAGTTTAATACAATACTTTCATTCCATGGGGCCTCAAAATGCAATTGGACATCATGAAAAGAAGGAAGGTTAAAATTCAATAAAGAAATTGAGAAGTAAGCCAGGATTGAAAGCTGAAACTAATGGCAGTGAGAGGGTCATCTGGATCTTCAGCAGCAGATTATCACCCATTAACCCATGTACAATTCGACCAGTCAACTCATAGCAAGGTATAAGGATCAATTTCTTATATTAAGATAACGTGCAACAAGCTCCACTATTTAGAATAGTTTTCAGACACTAAACCAAAATCAAGGATGGGAAAAATCAGATTGAAGTAGGCATTTCTCTTTGTAATATAATGCTCCACATCACTAAGTCAACAGACTTCAATTGCCAGTAAATTACAGGGGAAACAATTATTTATCCATAAAAAATCAACATAATCTATGTCTCTTTCCACCCTATGCAACATGGTATCGAGATAAATCATGAAATACGCATTTTAATGTGGAAAACAGACAAAACTGTACAAGGAGCTTAGCCATACCTCTGATGAAGGTAAGTTAAGTCCTCCCTCAATAGCAGGTCTAGACTGGGTAGCAGTAAGCCCTATCAGAGAAAAGATAGATCTCAGAGTTCCATTTTCAGTTGAAGACCAAAGAATAACTAATGACAAAGTATTGAAGTGAAATAGCAGAGTAACTACTAAGAAGTGTCAAGTTGCTAACCTGCTACATTATCAATGCAAGTTCTTCCATTACTGTGCTCCATCCCAGATGCTAGCAAAGCATTAGCATTTGCTGATCGTTCATTGGAATGATCTTGCTTATTGACTCCTGATCCTACATCAGGCATAGAAGCACTGCTATGCATTTTACCATGCTGTGTACTACTGCCCAAAGTTTCAGTCTTGCGTGTGGTATGGTCTGCATCAAGACAGTTGTCTTCTTTAACCCCACTATCCCCATTTATCTGCCATGCTTTGCATGAGTTTGACTGTTCTAATGGAATGTTCTCATCCCCATTCCTAGAACTATTTAATTGTTTAGGATTCATTATGGTAGCACCACCACATGGACTACCATCACTCTCCACAACACTGGCGGTGCCATTTCTAATAGAATTATTCTTTGCCTTGACAACATCTTCTGTATCCTCTGCACCCTGGGGTCGAGAAGGAACACCAAGCATGGGTTCTATAAATGTTGTCCAGATCTTCATAACTTTATCCAATTGTTCAGTTGTACAAACTTCTCCGCAAGAATATTTTATAAGCTGATAGAGATCTTCATGAATATCTGAATCAGGATACTCATATTCCAGATTTGGAAGAATGGGCCGCCTATTTCCAGCAGCTATCGCAAGAACATCATCTTCTTTACGTTTCTTCTCACTAATTTCTTTAATTTCTGCCAACAAGGCTGTAAAATAAATAGCAAGAGACAAGTATCAGGAAAATGGAAAAATCTTGCATACCATGGGGTATAATAAGACAGATAGATTTCTTCCAGAACAAAGGTTGAGGTAAACATAAGCAAGAGTAAAAGAAAACAGAAGATGTCAAACATAGAACTTTTCCAGCGGAATAAAAGGAGAAATCACTTAGAACACAGAAATAGAATTATAATATCCTAACTACTTAAATCTTTCACAGGCTTTAGAAAGACTCAGATTTGCTTAAACATTGAAAACCTAATGCATCTTATGTTATAAAAGTGTAAAAGTTATATATTACCTTTTGCGCTCAGACTCTTCGTATCTTGTTGCTTAAAGTAGAAGCTACGATGATCAAGGGATTTGTGATAGTTCTTGGCATAGATTTCAGCCCAAACTTTGTTAAAATCAGCACGACACCTTGCCCACTCTTCCTGTTTCTGCTTCAAGCGAGTTAGTATGACTGGTAAAGCTAAAGGAGCATTCTTTCTTAATACATCCAATACATCCAGCCCATGGTCACCATATAATCTTTCAATGCACCTTAGATTTAAAGCTATAAGAACAAAAAGAAGTAATCCCATCAGAATATGGAAACATCAAGAAATTATTCCATATTACATATAGGTTCTAAAAGAATCAACTGAAAAGCTTATAACCTGTTAAGTGCTCATCAATACGGAATGGACCGTCTCCTTTGATTACATTATTATTGACCTTTTCTAAGAGCTCTTCTACTCGCTTGGTTGTCATGTTGACAGACTCTAACAACATATCAAGTTCAAATCTGATGGCACAGATCAAAACATCAGCAAGGGCAAGTAATTGATAGCTTGTAGAAAATAACATCACCCTATCACTATAAAAAAGTTAAACTAACCAAAAAGAGGAACAGAATAGGAAGTACAAGCAATAAATGGAAATAAATACAATAGAAATTATTGAAGTTGAATAAAATATTTCTAGCAAGCTCCAACCTGTCATCTTCACATCTAAACAAGCTCTCCTCATACTGGTTTTTGCGCATGTGCTTAAAAGAATAATCTTCACTTCCTGACGTTACAGAAACCCAATGATCATTTAATACTTCAGCGCCAAGCTCTGTTCTCTGGCTAGCAGAAGGTATCGGGTACTGCATAAGAATAAATGACAAACATGACAAAAACAATATGAAAATATAGGGAATTCCAAATAAACATATTGAGAATTTAAGTAAAGTAACTATACATTTTTTGGTAGAAGCCGGTAACTTGGAGTGCATCTCTCACAGTTTGAAAGGTCCAGCTCATTTATAGGTTTTGCCAGATACTTATCCTTGTTAGAAAATATAGAAATTCTAGAACCTGAAACATCCCTGTTAGCAAGAGCAGAAGATTTGTCCCTTTCCCGGTATTCACGATCCCTTTCTTTAACCCCGTCATCCCGACCACGATCACGGTCTCTATCTCTATCCCTGTCCTCTGGCTTCACAGATTTCGGTCCTTGTCCTTCATTCCATAAGGACTCTAATAAAATTAAAAGAGTCAGAATTTTCAAAGCAGAATATGTAGCTGCAAATGATCATGGAAATAATGCAACAAAGGGTAGCACCTATTACAGTGATAATGGAAGAAAAATAGACAATTTTACTTACTTTTATTCATGACACCAGCAAGGAACCCATCTGCATGGAAGAGCTGTTAGAAACAATTCTAAAAACTTAACTTCACATTAAGAAATAAATCAGTTCAAACATTACCATTCTTCTCACATCGAGCCAAAAATTCATTAAACCCCTCCATAAGGTCTGGATATTTTCCCAGTAAATCACCCACCTGGACGAATAAGTTTCCACAAGTTAGTTGTTATAATATTATCTTTCGTTGCATGCTTCCCACAGGTGATTTATGGGAATAAGTTTCACCGTACAAGTATATAGCCATAACTTAAGCCAGGTAAATTGATCAAAAGATATAAGCCAACTTTGATTATTTTAAAGGATAGGTAAGTCACCAAGTTATAGGGCAAGTGGTGGGTAACACCACAAAACAAAAAAAGATGTCCGCTAAATTTATTTGAGTCTATATCCAGTGTTAGCCAAAAGAAAGGAAACATAATAGGACTTTCTAACTCCAACCAGATTGACAGGATGCTATTATAGATGATACAATTATTTGTGAAATGCATACCAATGACTGCAATTCTTGTCGAGTAATTATTTCCCTACTATAGATATGTAGGCACTTCAAGAATTCTTGATAATCCTCAGGATTCCGTAATTTCTCCTTGACTTTATCACAGAAAGCAAACTCCTGACTATACATACCTAAAACAACAAAAATATTAAGTTAGATAACCAACTGTAAAGGAAAGCAGTTAAAAATATTATCCAACAAAGAATTAAACAACACAAGGCTGACAAATAAATTAGAATAAGGATTTTATTGAAGTAAAATAAGGAAAGATTTTATATTCCCTTAAATCCTCAAAAAATACATAATAAACACAATGCATTTTGTAATTTACAGCTATGGCTGCGGCAAAATAGTCTAGGGAAATTGAAACAGTTTCTTTTTAAAAAAAAATTAATAATAATTTTAAAATAGGTTACAGCCTTACAGTTACATTTGGGTATTCATAATAGTAAAATAAGATTATACTTATAACAAAAAATTACATTAGAATTAGTTTTATAATACCATATAGTTTATATTTACCACTAAAAAAATTTATATGTTGTCTGACTTTTTTCATGTATTTTAATTGCATTTTATTCAAGTCCAATGCCCTTCAGGTATTATAAATGGTTTCAAAATGTTTGAGCGCTTTGAAATGTTAAAGCAGGCCTACATACATTCCTAACCCGTTTCAGCATTGCTTTCACTCAACCTTTTGGCTTATTTTGTTTAAGAAAAACAAAGACAACAGATATGAAGGCAAAAGTGCAGTATGGGTATCTGCAACAGATACAGGGGAAAAATGGTAATATCATTGCTTCCATGAGTTATGGATAATCCAATAAGTACAAGAGAGAATTTCTTATCGAAATCTTTCAGCACCGCGAGTGGCAGACAATACATTGCTTAAGATATGAGTTTTCAAGTGTAAAATGTGCTGACATTTTGACCCCATTTATTCCATCTGATTCAAGGTAAAAATGAGAGAAAACTTACATGACATAAGCATGTTTTTCCATCATTAGAAAAACGTTTTATATCACAGAATCAGTCAGACAAGGAAAAACAAATTCAAAATCACAAATATAGAATGACGATTAATTGCATTAACACTCACTTTTCACAGAACTTTTATCATCATAAGGGGATGATGACATACGGCGTAGATTGAAATTTTCTTCAGCATCACCTCCTTGATGCAGAGGTTCAGCACCAGAATCATCACCCCTACCACCAATTTTGTGTTTGTGGGGGAATTGCTGCACATTGAAGTCCCGACTATTTTCATGCTCGTAATCTCTATCATCCCGCTCCCGCTCTCTCCTGTCTCTATCATCTCTACGCTCCTTGTCCTTCTCACCACGCCTCCTCAGCTCCTTTTCGGTCCTCGTCAAACCTCTGTCATGATCTGGATCAGGACGATCCACACTACGGTCACGATCATGTGAGGCTATGATCCTTTCCCTCTGGCATAGAGATGGCTAAATATTAGCCTAATGACCAACTATTAATTCATATGGAGATAATTATTTGTGGTAAAAAAAACCTTGTCAACATGCATTTGCCTCACTGTTGGCATTGCAGAGCTTCTATCACGTAGCAAAGAATTCCGTGCAGACTGAGCAAAATGGGCAGAAGCTGCTGCCGAGGCATCTGGAAGAAAGTGAGTAAACTCCACAAGAAGGTCTTGATGATCTTGGAAAAGTGCAGCAACCTGAAGAAGTTCAAATGTTCAATATATGACTAAAAAGGTCGGAAAATTATTGAGAGGGAGTAACAAAAGGGAAGACTAATATAAGCACAGACAGCACAGAGAATGAACAGACCTCCTGATAGACCTCGGTGATTGACTTGTTTTCCTTTCTATACATATTCAATATGTCTAGAAAAGACTTATACACATGATCATCACCTTGAAACCGACTCTGCATGAAGAGAAACGTCAGACTAGAAAGTAAAACTGTCGATCACGTGTTTTACGTTTCCTTCTTTCTTTTTTATTCATGTATATAGTGTTTCATTTCTTTTTTATTCATGTATGCAGTGTCTTAATTACACAAGACAAAATATTTAACCTTAATTTTGTTCACAAAATTTATAGCTTCTTCAAATTCAACAGGCTTCTTCTGGGGAGGTTGTTCATCCTCCAGTGGAAGAGTGATTTCATATCCCTTGGGCAAGAAGGTGTTAAATCCCAAAATTAGATCCTTGTGCCCTTTAAATAGTTCCTTCACTCTAGCTATGACACCAGCTGTATCGATTCTGTAAACGAATCAAAACGGAAGACGAATCAGTTTCCACTTACAAATTTAATTTCTTTTCTTGCAATATAAAATGCGGGAATGAAAAACGACAAAACAAGTTCACGTTGTAGGGACAGGGGAGGCAAATAACGTTGTATAGCATGTGATCAGACCTTTGAGCCTTGAAATTTTTCATGACTTCCAGAAAATCGTCATACTTTTCCCTCTTATCATGAAACATTTCCTTCACTGCCTTGAGATATTGTAAGGCATCATTTGTTGTTAGTTTCTGAGCACCTCCACCCATCATTTGGGGTTGCGCCGGGCTACAATCAGAAAAGCAGATAAATGATTAAATAATCAACAAATAAGAAATTGGCAAACTACTAGGCAAATTGCCACACAGATTATGATGAAAACTGCATCTGAATGTACAAGTATATTCATCAAATCAAAATAAGGACAAGCTCCATCTTTCACCGAAGAATGAGAATGATCATGGATTTTATTTCTCCTTCTTTAGCCACAGATAATCAGATTCAAACATGATTTAGCGAAAGAAATATCTGATCTTATGTCACAAGGTCAAACATTAACAAAACAAGAACAATTATGATAATAAAGCTTTAATTGAGACTAAACCTAAAGCAGAAATGAGAAAACCAAACAACTACCGTAGCGCATAAGCATACAGAATCGCCGATTTCAACAAAATTCGTGCTCGCAAAGTTTCACCAGGGCTAAAATTGAAATGCTAAATTACTCAGTTGAATACGAAATTGTTTGATCAAGCACACAAAAATCGCGACCACAATCCAAGAAATAAAAAATTGAAGACAACGAAAACCTCCGAACTTACGCTTCTCCTCGTGAAGAAATCACGGGCCGTTTGAGTTGAGAGCTCACATAGCCATCGTCTCTAGACCTCTTCATCTCCAACAAGAACCCAAAAAGAAACTCGCGCTATCTTCAGTACCAAACCATGCTTCCAACTCCGATAATATTCAGAATCCTAAGAACCCAAGTTGCTCATTCAAACAAAAGCAACAAGCAGATAGCAGATCTAACCAGAGGAAACAAACCAAAAGAGAAGCCAAAGCAAGAATTACAACCCCAACCTTCGACGCAGATCACCTCCGAAGGACCAAATCCTAACCAGAGAATAATAGCAAATTCTGAATTACTTCAATGTAAAGCAACACGAGGATAATCATAATTCGCAGCAGGAAATAAAAAAGAGAGGATTTCAAACAAACGAGGAAGCCGAAAATTTACAAAGTGATCGTGAAGTTCCTCAACTGCAGAGTCCTCCACAACAAGCTTTCCCAAACAAAGGCCAAAGAAAACAAATAGAATCCCCCTCAATAAAAAGAAGAAAAAACAATTATAACCAGAAAAATGAAAAAACTCCTGTTGTTATTACAGAGGTTTCTGAAAGTTCATCTGATCCTCTCTAAACAATCTGAGACGGTGAAGATCAGAAAATTGCCAAAAAAAATTTCTCACTCCACAATCTTTTCTCTCTCTCTCTCTCTCTCTCTCTTATTTTCTGGGCAGACAAAACCAAAGAGGGAGAAGACAATGCACAAATAAGAGAAACGGAGGAGAGAGTTCACAATGTGATATATATGAGGATATATGCAAAACACACACAAACACTCTTCTCAATAGAAAAATAAAATAAATAAATTAAAATTAAAAAAAATAAATTAAATAATTAAACGGGAATTTTGCGTGGTGAGATAGTATTTTTTACCGGCGTTTACCGGTCACCGTCACGCAGTTACCGCTTATATACGGTTAATTCTTTGTGAAATTAGGGCTGAGATTCTGTAATGTGCGTACTGATCACGGCCCAATATAATTTCGCTGTAATACATGATATTTTATAAAAGAAAAACTAATTTTTATAAAAAGAAACTTAATTAAATTATCATACCACACAAAGTTTTAGAATTAGGGTTTTATTCTCTTTTTTTAGCCGATTGGAATTAGGGTTTTATCCTAAATAATTGTAACGAGGTGCGTGGATAATTAAGATTTAATTGTTTTCACTAATTGGAAGATTTTAATATGCAGTTGGATTAAGTAATTAAATTATAGGGATTCCATTTTATCAATAAGGAAAAACATTAATCTTNGATGAAGAAGAGTGAGTTTTAATGATAATATTTTTTATTTCAATTTAGTCCCTAAAAGATTCTTGGATAAAGGATTAAATTGGAATGTTTGGAAAAGTTTTAGGACACTTTACAATTTTATTTTGATGATTTGCGACTAAAATGATTGAAAATGATGAAAAAGAGGGGGAAGTTGAGAATAATGAGATAAGAATTGGTCAGAGATAAAATTACATTTTGTAGATCAATTATAAATTGGAGATAAATTTGTGGATGAACTAAAAATAATAGTTAAAGTTGCGATAAAATCACATTTTGGAGATCAAAACAGAAAAAATGTGAAAGTTTGAGGACAAACATGAAATAAAAAATAGCTTTTATGACCAAAATGAAACTTATTTCATAGTTTGAAAGCCAAAAATGAGATTTTAACTTTTGAGTGAAAATCAACAACTAAGATGCAAGAGAAACCCACGGTTAAGATGCAATAGAAATCAACAGCTAAAATATATTGGAAATCGATGGTTAAGATTGTGTCACGTCAGCATTTTCTATTAAAATTAACGGAACAAAAACACATGTACCCTAATTGCTAAACGGCACATATCTCAGCTACCCAAAGTGAGACGTTTTAAATCACACAACAGTGATGTGAAATCAGACCAAATCACAAATACGGTTTTTTGTATTTTACCCTTTTTAAAATAGTGATGATGGCTTCAAATATAAGCCGCGTTGAAGATATAAATAATTAAAACGTAAATCAAATATTCTAAAGTAAAAATAATGATGTATTTTTTTAAAAAGGCATCAAGGCCAAATTAAAGAGATGTAAAAATAAGGTAAAAGAAATTTTTTTTTGATGAAAAAAATGTAAATATTGATATATTTGGAATCCAACTTTAAACTTCTTTCTATCCCTTTCCTAAAATGCAACAAATACGTTAACATTCACACTTCAAACTTCAAAGCATTGGTTAGTTCAGGACTTTTCAAAAACTAGCAAAATTTTATACTTTTCATGTATATAGATTAAAGAACTACAAAAATAACACTAAAATTAAAGATGCACAAGTTGTTCTATTAATTATCCCAGATATACAAGAGTTAGATAAGTTGACATTTTCTTGGTTAATTTATAAATTGAGCCATAATTTTGAATGGTAAAATTGGAATATTCATGAACAAAGCCTTCCAATGGATGCAGTTCTTATTTTGAGTTTTGAAAAACCTTTAAAATTCTCCCTTGTTGTATCTCACTAAGTCTTGACTCATCACTAAAGGTTTTAAGTTCATAGTCATTTTGAAATTTTGTTTTACTTATACTTGCAAAATTTTATGTTATGATATATCATTTGTTTTGCTTTTGTCCCTTTTACGTGCGTTCCTTTGTCTGAATCTTGTTTTTGTTATATTAATCATTCTAAGACTCCTTTTCTTAGTTGTGAAGAATGCGTGAAATATTTGTTTGTTTGGAAAAACCATACAAGTGATCTCTTCCTAATGAGACGTATTTTGGCAATACATTGACTTCAATGCTAAGCAAAATAGCCTCCAAGTTTTAAGGATTTGTGCAATATGTTCGTATCCCTTTTCCGATTATAAGAATTCATGCCCAATTATGAGTTTCCAAGATTTGTGATTTTGAAATGTAAGAGACCATTTTATATAGATTGATTAGATTCTTTTCAAGGGAAGGAAAAATCTTCTCTTATGGTCACCCTGAGTTCTGTGATCTNTCCGTCTCTCTCATCTCCTTCATCATCATCATCATCTCTTCTTCTTCCTCTCACCGTCTTCAAACCCCATATTTTAAACCCAGTGCACTGTACATCCACCATCTTCAATTCCTAAACCTTTGAAACCCAATCTTCCTCCATCACTGCTCGCCGTCGACACCGCGAACCATCACAGAAACCGTCGACCTTCTACCTAGAATCCTCCGCCTCTAATTTGTCGAACCCAGATCTGCCCGAAGAACAACCTCCACATATGAAAACGCGTCGATCTCCATCAAACACAAACCCAAAAATCGCCGCCGTTTCCCAGTCGCTCACACACACGATTCACTGCCGTGAACCACCACGGAAAACATCGATGTCCACCGCCGACCAGACCTGTGCAATCAATTTAGTCCCTGAAGATGAAGATGATGATATTGATGAAGATGAAGATGAAGAAGAGTGAGTTTTAATGATAATATTTTTTTTATTTCAATTTAGTCCCTAAAAGATTGTTGGATTAAGGATTAAATTGGAATGTTTGGAATAGTTTTAGGACACTTTACAATTTTATTTTGATGATTTGGGACTAAAATGAATGAAAATGATGAAAAAGAGGGGGAAGTTGAGAATAATGAGATAAGAATGGGTCAGGGATAAAATTATATTTTGGAGATCAATTATAAATTGGAGATAAATTTGTGGTTGAACTAAGAATAATAGTTAAAGTTGCGATAAAATCACATTTTGGAGATCAAAACAGAAAAAATGTGAAAGTTTTAGGACAAAAATGAAATAAAAAATAGCTTTTATGACCAAAATGAAACTTATTCCATAGTTTGAAAGCCAAAAATGAGATTTTAACCTTTGAGTCGAAATCAACGACTAAGATGCAAGAGAAACCAACGGTTAAGATACAATAGAATTCAACAGCTAAAATACATTGGAAATCGATGGTTAAGATTGCGTCACGTCAGCATTTTTTATTAAAATTAACGAAACAAAAACACATGTACCCTAATTGCTATAAACAACACATATCTCAGCTACCCAAAGTGAAACGTTTTAAACCACACAACAGTGATGTGAAATCAGACCAAATCACAATTACTTTTTTTTGTATTTTACCCTTTTTAAAATAGTGATGATGGCTTCAAATATAAGCCGCGTTGAAGATATAAATAATTAAAATGTAAATCAAATATTCTAAAGTAAAAATATTGATGTATTTTTTTAAAAAGGCATCAAGGCCAAATTATATTATAAAAAAAGAGATATAGTGATGTAAGAATATTGATATATTTAATGCAGTTTAAAGAGATGTAAAAATAAGGTAAAAGAATTTTTTTTTTTTTGAAGAAAAAAAATGTGAATATTGATATATCCCTTCAAAGCATTGGTTAGTTCAGGACTTTTCAAAAAACTAGCAAAATTTTATACTTTTCATGTATATAGATTAAAGAACTACAAAAATAACACTAAAATTAAAGATGCACAAGTTGTTCTATTAATTATCCCAGATATACAAGAGTTAGATAAGTTGACATTTTCTTGGTTAATTTATAAATTGAGCCATAATTTTGAATGGTAAAATTGGAATATTCATGAACAAAGCCTTCCAATGGTGAAGATGTAAAATAACTATACCAAACTAATACGTACTCTCACCAAGTCAAGTCTCCCCCAAAACTCCTTAATCTTGTTTGAATTCTCAAATTAAATAATATTTTTTTTAATAATACTTTAAATAAAAGTTTAAGGAATGGTTTAAACGCCATTTCTAACTGAAAACTGAATGGAAACAAATTTTGGTTGGGTTGGGTATTTGGTACTTGGTTGGTTTATTTGATGAGATTGGGTTTTCAAAAAGAAATTTGGTAGAAGGTTTTCAATAATATATTTAGTGATATCCAACCAAGTTTGTTTTCATTTTGTTGGGTCAAGAAAAGGCCCATACACTAATGCAACCCAGCCCAATAATGAGACGAACATACTCATCATAAATGCTATTGCTATATTAACATATTTTAACTTATTGGATAAATATTTTAATTTAGTTAGAAAAAACNGACATGGTATGGAATTGCACCTAATTAAACTCAACAGAAGACCTGATAAATTTTAATTTCTTTAAGTCAAAAGTATTATTGTTAAAATCGCGATTTAACACCTAAAATCGTTAAAATTATGATTTTACCCCCTAAAATGAGTTAAATCGCACCTAGAATCGTTCATAAAGTGAAATCGTGTTGAACTCGGTCAAACTCGCTTAAAATCGCGAGTTTGGACCCAGTTCGCGAGTTCAACTCAGCCAGAGATGAGTTGTGAATCATGAGAGCAACGAGCCGTCAAAGAGAAGCCGTGAATCACTGCCGATTGTCGCTGTCTCGCCATCGTCCGTCGGAGCTTCTAAATCACAGCCTCACAGTGTCGTCTCTCTCACACAGTAGATGCAGAAGCACAAAAGCAAGCAATGGAGAAAGAAGAAGCACAAAAGCAAACAATGGAGAAAGAAGAAAAAATGTAAGTAGCAGCGTAAGCACACACAAGCAGCTAGGTCGAATATTGCATTAGGTTCAAGTTGGAAATGGATCCTCTAGAGTTCCTTTCTCTACATTTCTTGTAGAGTATGAGAGAGAAAGGAAGAGAAAATAAGAGAGAGAAAGAGAAAATATAGTTTTTATATATTTTTATTTCATGGAAATCATATTTTTTTACTAACTCCACAAGAAATGCATGGAAATGAACTCTAGAGGATCCAAACCCGTTCAAGTTAGGGATTGAACGAATGGGTATGCGGGTTTTGGGCTGGGCCATATTTTTTTTTTAACCAGCTTTTTAAAAAAAACTAAAAGAAAATAGTAATGAGGAAGATGGAGGAGATGATGATGATGATGATGATGGGAAGTTAGAAAATTATGATGAATATTATAGAGAAAATATTGGCATATTTATAGAAGTTTTTATACGTTTAAATTGATCCAGTGAAATATGTATGATCGAAAAAAATTATTAATTATATTTAGATAAACTCTTACGATTTTACGATATGATTTTACCCTCCCTTTTCGATTTTATCTAAACTCCTGATTTTAACAACTTTGGTACTCCCGACGTTTTGGGTCATTTTCAGTTATACCCCTAACGTTTTTTGTCAATTATACCACCAATGTTTCATATTTGAGTCAATCTATATTGAGGGTATAATTGATCTAAAATGTGAAATGTTGGGGGTATAATTGACCTAAAAAAATGTTGGGGGTATAACTGAATATGACCCCAAACGTTGATGGTATTAACAGTACTTTTGCCTTTATTTAATCTTGAAAAATTCTTTCGCTCTTTCATTAAAATTGTTAGTAAATAAAGTTAAATTGAATTTTGAAAGTAGGTTTGAGACCAATTTGAGAAATTACGGAAACATGTAGAACCAATCTAAAACAAATGAAACATAAAGGACCAATATGAAATCTATCCCATGTATAAATGATCAATTTGAAGTTTTGGCCTCAATTATTTAACAAAACGGTGTTGGTATGAAAAAAATATGAGCTAAGTCCAGCGGTGAATGCACCATTAAAGTCGCTTCCACTTGTCTTTTTGGATTTCAGTTTGTTACTGTTCTCGAGAAGTTGGGCCATTGTAAGAGGATGCCAGGCATGTATTTCCCCTCCTACTACAAACATGAATCACTTCTTTGAATAATATCAATATTTAAACTGGTCTCGCCAATCCAAGCTCTGCCAATGGTGATTAATTAAAGATAATAATCTCGTGATCTTAGGGTATGGATAGCCTTAATATTTCATGAGAGGGAATATATTAGTATTCATTACGGTTTTCCCTAATTTCATTGATCATTGGTGCACTGTATCTGTACCTAAACCAACCATTCATATTCATATTCATATATGAAATAAATAAAAGACCATACGTAACAGTATATATATATATTATACTAGAGGCTTTACCTGCCCTAGCTATGTAAAATAAATAAGGGACTAAATCGTTAACTCAGTAAAAAAGAAGGGATCAAATAATAATTTTCCTCTTATTATTAATTTTGTAGTATAATTTTAAAACGTGGACGACCAAAAAGGGGTGAAACCATATAATATAAGATATAATGCAAAATAAATATTTACAATTTACAATATGAAGTAAAACTTGGTCGTTGCCATTTTAACAATAATCCAAATAAAAGCAAAATAAAAAATTGAGCCTACACTAGCTCGATCTTCTTTCTTCTTTCATTGTCTTGCCAGCGTTGTTATATAATTTCTTAACTGGAGGAAAATTTTTTAATAAAGATCCTGAAACGAACGTGGAAGGCATACATACTTTGGTCACGTGCCTGATGTGTGGAATAGAGTGAGCTGGCGCGTCAAGTCACGTGCTTCCTCGGATGCCCTGCCTAAGCTGCCATTGGATGAGTGCCAGTTGGAATTTGCGCGCTTCCCAATAAAACCATTGCATCCATACTGTCATCTCAACGTCTCTTTCTGGATATAATGTTCCTTTCTTCCCATTTCTACCCTTGTAATAAGGGCATTCTCGACCTTCAAATAACCCAACTGTACATAAGCTGTGATGCTTTTTGTTTTGTAGCGACCACGAGCCAAAATCAAATTAAAAAAAGAATAAAGAAGCCTTTTATTTATATTTCCACAAAGGGATGCTCTTCTCTTCTTTTGAATACTGATTACTTTTTAAAATGCTCCCTCTCCCACCCCACGCGCTGTCGTAACCGTTTGACTCATACGCTCCTTTTATCCCACCCAATGAAGAGCGTGAAATACACCCGAAAGCAAAAGACTTTTGAATAAAGAAACGCGCTAAATAGTACCGTTTGTGGGGGGTCCCGAGCTCACGAACGTTTCTTTCTTGCCAGCCAAGTCGTGGCTCGTAAATCCCATCCATCCACTCTCACACTCTTTCTTTGCAAGCTTCTCATTACATTTTTATATTTAAAAAAAACAAATATCCTCAAATCAAACAAGCCCAAGCTGGGACCTATATATACCTCACCCTTCTCGTCTCCTTCCACACCAGCAAAACTTGAAGCTACCTCAGCTTCTTTATCTATCTCTCTTTAAAAAATGGCCGCTTCTAGTTATATTTCTTCTCAATGCTTGTTGAAAATCTTCATTTTGACATGTGCGATTCAGCTCTCTCTTGCCACAAGAAGGCTGAATGAGGTGGTTGAAGATCGATCCTCCCAGCTTCTCCATTACCACAATGGCCCTCTCCTATCTGGCAAAATCTCCATTAACCTCATATGGTATGGCCATTTCAAACCATCCCAAAAAGCCATAATCTCCGACTTCATCACCTCGCTGACATCATCATCATCATCATCCTCACCCGCCCAACCCTCCGTCGCCACGTGGTGGAAGACCACCGAGAAATACTACCACGTCAGCAACAAGAATAACAAGCTTTCTCTCTCATTGGGAAAACAAATCCTCGACGAGAAATACTCGTTAGGAAAATCACTCACCAGCAAGCAACTCGTTGAAATCGCATCCAAGGGTGATCCAAAAAACGCCATCAACGTAGTCCTCACATCTGCTGACGTGGCGGTGGATGGTTTCTGTATGAGCCGATGTGGCACTCACGGGTCCGGTTCGGTGGGAAAACACATTATTAAGGGGAAAAACTACAAGTTCGCTTACATATGGGTGGGTAATTCAGAAACTCAGTGTCCTGGTCAGTGTGCGTGGCCATTTCACCAGCCTATTTATGGACCACAGAATCCACCTTTGGTTGCGCCTAACAACGATGTGGGGCTAGATGGAATGGTGATTAACCTGGCTAGCTTGTTGGCTGGGACCGCAACGAACCCATTTGGAAATGGGTTCTATCAGGGACCAGAAGAGGCACCATTGGAAGCTGCATCGGCGTGTCCTGGGGTTTATGGGAAAGGAGCTTATCCAGGTTATGCTGGGAATCTACTTGTGGATTCTACTACTGGTGCTAGTTACAATGCCAATGGGGCTAATGGTAGGAAGTATTTGCTTCCTGCACTTTTTGATCCTTCTACTTCGTCTTGTTCTACCCTCGTCTGAGTACATTTTCACCCAAATAATACTATTTTTGTATTAGGAACACGGGATTCGTAGGCTGTATTAGTCATTTTTGTGTAGGGATCCATTCATTCATTTCTTCATTTCTTTTTCCTTTGCCTACTATTAATCAATCATATAAAAATTTATTAATTTAACTCTCTCTCTCTCTCTCTCTCACTGCTATTTTAAGTACTTCTTTTCTTCTACGAAACCTGAAATTACCGGGATTGGTTTCTCCTTTCACTAACGAAGTAATTAACTCCGTAATGTGGAAGAACTCAGTGCTTAAGTATCAGGTGATCATTGATTCTTTGTCAATACTTTCATTAACCAATAATCTTATTGGTTTATTAACACAACTAAAATTATGCAAACTTTGTTAGCATATATATACCACATTGGATGCTGTATTTAAAATAGTGAATCTTCTTATGGATTCGTTTTGTTATGAGTTTTGTTTTTTCATGGTTTAATAATTTTCAGTCCACGTCAAGATATTGTTAAGAGCAAAGAATTAAAGTCATATAATTTGCTTTGCCTTTTCGTTACTATATAGGATGGTTAATAAAAATACGATATTTTTGTCAAAAACTGTGTGACTAATAATAATAAAAATAATACAAAATGGTACATAAAGTTTTGTTTTTAATAAATAAAGGTTAAAGCTTCATTTTGGTACTAAATGTATGTCCTAATGTTCAATTTGGTCCATTATGTTTTAAAATGTTCAAATTGGTCTTAAATGTTGGCAAAATATTTCATTTTGGTCCAAACTATTAAATATAGTTCGTTTCAAAATTCAAACATGACGAGTTTAGAGCTACATATTGTTCTCAAAGAATATTTTCTCTATCTAGTTGGGACCATCAACAAACAATGTCAAATAGGTCTTAAAAACAGACTGTTCGTTTCATGATCAAACAAGCAAAATTAATCATATCTCTCTCATTTCAAATTCGAATGCGACGAATTTAAAGCTACGAGTTTCTCTTAACAAGTCCTTTAAACTTGAAATGAGAGATGAGAAAAATATAACCAAATTCAATAATTTTGGACCGAAATGAAACATTTTACCAACATTTAGGACTAAAATGAGACATTTTGCCAACATTTAGGACCAATTTGAACATTTTAAAATATAATAGATCAAAATGAACATTAAGACATACATTTAGAACCAAAATGACCCTTTGACCATAAATAAATAAATCACATTTGTGATGAAAAGAATATAATTACTCCAATAGAGATAACCACTTGATTTGGTTCAGATTTACTTTCGTTGCAATGAATGACATTCATAATTGAACACGTTTTCACTAACCTTGCAAAAGAACAAAGATATGTAACCCGTAGTTTTTAGCACCAAGTTTTCTAATCACACAAGAATGTTCTGAAATCAGCATTCCTCACTCATGTAGACCTTGTTATATTATTGGTAGTAGTATCAATTGTATTTGTCTCATACTCTCAAGTCTCATCTATCTATCTACCTACACTTCCGTCTTGTTGTCTTTGTCAAATCTTGTAATATCCTTAGCTGGCCATTTCCCATTCCTGTGAATGTGATGTTCTATCAACTATATGAATCCTCAAAATCCTGGCTCAACCCGCACATCAATATGCGGGTTGGGTTGGGTTGGGTTTTGTATTTTTTAAAATTCAACTCGAACCAACCCAACCCGTAAAACTGCAGGTTGGGTTAGGCTAAACCCGTGGATTGAAAATTTTAAACCCAACCCAACTCGCGAACCCAACCCAATCCAGCCCGTGAATACAAATTGAGTTGATTTTTGCGGGTTGGCGAGTCAATATATTCACCCCTACCGCCCAAACAAGTCGAAAAGGAATACTAAAAATAATTTTAGAATGGCGACGCCTAATAAATTATAATAATAATGCTGCCAGCTCTTCTTTCATTTAATATGCCTTGCCTTCTAGTCCGTTGTATTTGCACTTTCACCTGCTTCATCGACTCAATCCCATTTACCATCTTTTAATGGCCCCAAGATTTGTACCTATCACACGGAATGGCAGTCACATAGCGACGCCGCGTCCCATAACCTCGCCGCTTTTGATGATGAACAAAATAAATACATACATTTGTACATTTTTTTAAAAATAATTGGTTAAATATTCAAATTGATAGGTCAAATTTTATTTTCCTTAAAATATTTTAAAAATTTTAAATTATCTTTTTATAAATCTAATTGGTTTCGAATTGATGAGTCATCTCTTATGTGTGTGTGTTTTTTTTTTCTTTTATCAAATTTAGTCTTATACTTTTTCTCAATTCCCAATTTGGCTCTATATTTTTTTTATTATACATTTGGCCTCATATCTTTGGGTTGGTTTCCAATTTAGTCCCATATACTTTTTTTATTACAGATTTAGTTTCATATCTTTGAGTCAATTACATAATAGGTCTTATATCTTTAAGTTAAGTGCATAAGTGGTCTCATATCTTTGCATTTACAAAGATACGAGACCAATTTTATAATTTAATCAAAAGATATGAGATCGAAAATAATATAAGACTAAATTGAGACTTTTTACAAAGATATGAAACTAAAAGTACGACAAAAAACATACAAAACCAAATTGAAAACTCAAAAAAAAAATATAGGACTAAATTTACAATTTGACTTTTAAAATTTTTGCATGTAAATTGTAAGCTAATGTAAAGCGGTGAGCACGGTTTGGTTGCACAGAGAGTCATAGCAGTATAGCACTAGTCATTGTCGCTTCCTATCTACCATCACGCGTGACTGTGCGGTTAGGTTATTGAGTGTGTGTACTGGCGTTAGCTGGCCACCTCCTGTAATGTGATGCGTTTAATATGTAGTATTCATGAGTTATGGTCCAATTTTGACAATCAAACTCATTTCATTTCATTACACCTTCTACGCGTCAACTAGCTGGCATCCAACCCTCCTTCATTATTCACTATTATTATTACTTTAGTCCTTAACTCTTATATATACCCTCCACCACTTCCTTCTTCTCCACAACCTTATCGGCTACACATTACATTACAAAAATGGCCTCTTTCACTTCCTTCTCTACCCTTGTGCTTCTTCTTCTTATTTCTCTTCTCCAATTTAGCTCTGCAGCCAGGAAACTAGCAGAAGACGACCAAATCTTGAAATTCCAATACCACAAAGGCCCTCTCCTCACCGGAAAAATCTCCGTCCATCTCATCTGGTACGGTAAATTCAGTCCTTCCCAGCGAGCCATCGTCTCCGATTTCATCACCTCCCTCTCTTCTTCTTCTTCCAAGCCCAACGCCGCCCAACCATCCGTCGCCACGTGGTGGAAATCCACCGAGAAATACTACCACATCAACAACAACAAACACAAATCTTCCAATCTCGTCCTTTCACTTGCTTCTCAAATCATCGACGACAAATACTCATTAGGCAAATCTCTTACCACTAAGCAAATCGCCAAGCTGGCATCAAAAGGCGGCCAAAAGGACGCAATCAACGTGGTCCTCACCGCCGCTGACGTGGCCGTCGAAGGGTTTTGCTCCAGTAGGTGCGGCACACACGGCTCTCTGGTGGGCTCTCCGGTGGGCTCAGGAAAAAAACCCAAATTCGCTTACGTTTGGGTGGGTAATTCCGAAACCCAATGCCCGGGCCAATGCGCGTGGCCGTTTCATCAGCCCATTTACGGCCCACAAAGCCCGGCGTTGGTGGCGCCAAACAACGACGTGGGCCTGGACGGAATGGTGATCAACGTGGCAAGTCTTTTGGCGGGAACGGTGACGAACCCGTTCGGGAATGGGTATTTTCAGGGACCAAAAGAGGCTCCGCTGGAGGCGGCGTCGGCTTGTACCGGAGTTTATGGGAAAGGGGCGTATCCTGGTTACGCCGGCGAACTGTTGGAGGATTCCACCACCGGAGCTAGCTATAATGCTAACGGCGTCAATGGAAGGAAATATCTCTTGCCTGCACTCTTTGACCCTGCTACTTCCACTTGCGCTACCCTTGTATAATTAATTTAACGGGATACACATACACACATCACATTACATTACACCTTCACATTCATTCTATATATGTATTAGTATTACGGTGTTAGGCATTCACACATTCTTTCATTCGTTTATTCCTTTTCTTGTAACATTGAATAAATAAATATCTCAATTTAAGATATCTATATTCTCTTTTTAATTCTCTCTTTTCTCTTTGCTCTTAGGACGAGTCTTATAAATATGTCCAGTATACTTTAATCCTTTAGTTAACGCTATAAAGTATAAAGTATAAACTTATACTTACCATTTTTGTATGAGCAAAAATATTAATTTTGTCCCAAACTTTATAATAACTATCAATTTCGTCATCAATATTTTATATTTTAGTCAATTTTATTTTTTATTTTTATTTTAATCAAATATTAACGATATTTATATGGCTAATCATATAAAAGGTAAAATTATTAGAAAAAAAACTCAAATTCTAACTCAAATTGAAAAACATAATGTAATCTTTCATTAATTTATTGAAAGAAGTTAGTCAAAGAATAAAATTGACCAAAACGTAAGATATAAGATATTATGGACGAAATTCACAGCAAATTTAAGGACAAAATTAATATTTTTACCTTTTTTTTTCTGCATTAATGTGATTGGGGATCTTTCTTTTTGTCGAAATGTGATTGGGGATTGGCCATTGTTATTTTGAGAATGAAACATGAGGAAAAAGGTTTTGGGCCATGAGCTAGACTAGCATTTCCAACAGTCAGGACTCAGGAGCAATCAGGTAAAGAATCTAGGCCCAGAAGGAAGATAAAACCCTTCAGGGGATTCTCAACACTCAAAACTCCAAAGTTATCTGAAAAATTAAAAATACAGAAAAAAAGAAGAAGAAGCAATCCTTCAAATTCAATCCTCATTGGCTCTTTCCCAAAGTCAGATTATTTGTACAACCGTACGGCTTATTTATTACTTCTCTTTATCTTTTTTTTTTAAATTATATATAACTATATCTATCATAGAATTCTCTTTTACTTTTTTGAAAAAGAGAAGTGTTTGTACTTTGTAGGAACTACAGTTATCTGTCGTATATACAACACCAATAAGGTGTTCACGCATCATTTAATTTTGGGTAAATTGCAATTTGGTACTCTGTAGTTAGGGGCGGTTCTCCTTTGGTACCCTGAAAGAAAATTTTTTGCATTGTGGTACCCTGTGGTTTTCTCCGTTAGCGATTTGGTCCCTTGAGGTTTTTTTCTGTTAGGATTTAACGACAAATGTACGTTAAAATGCCAAAAATCTCCCAAAAAGTCTTCTCTTATGCGTTTAAGTCCTTTCCCTTTACTAAAAGGGATCAAAACATAAAGAATTAATTATAAAAGGGTCTTTAGAATTCTAATATTATAGATTTTTCTCAATTCCACCTCTTTTTCATCATTTTCATTCATTTTAGTCCCAATTCCTCAAAATAAAATCGTAAAGTGTCCCAAAACTCTTTCAAACATTTCATTTTAGTCCTTAAAAATATTAAAAACCCTAAACCCTAAACCTTAAAACCCCAAACCCTAAATCCCAAACCCTAAAAAAAAGTCTAAGTTCAACAATTAGGTCTTTGACCCATTTTTATTCCAATATTCTCAATTCCCCATTTTTTTTTCATCATCTTCATTCATTTTAATCTCAATTCCTCAAAATAAAATTGTAAAGTGTCCCAAAACTCTTCAAAACATTCCAATTTAGTCCTTAAAAATATTAAAAACCCTAAACCCTAAAACTCCAAACCCCTAAACCCCTAAACTCTAAACTCTAAACCCTAAAAAAATTACACATTACAATTTTTTACACATCATCATCATTTTTCTCTCCCTCTAAACCTTCATCCAAAAATTAAAAATAAACTCTAAAAATTCTAAAAAACCTTAAACCCCTTAAGTCTTCCAAACACATCATCAATCTTTCCCTCTCTCCTTTTTTTTTTTTGGACTGATTTCCCTCTCTCCTTTAAACCTTCATCAAATAAACAAAAGAAAAAAAGAAAAAAAAAACTCCTAATACGAAGCTTCATCGCCGCATAACCTTCATCTCTTTCCTCTGCATAACCTTCCATCTCTTTCCTTTGCAGAACCTTCATCGCCGCCGCCAACAGTTCACCTTCATCCTCTGTCACAAGAAGGCCGTTCAATTTCCGGCGAAGGTCGTTCGTGACGGCGAACATTTTCGATTTCTATTTCGATTTCGTTTTGGCTCGCTTCGATTTTGTTTTCGTCACTTAATCTTGGATTCGATTTCATTTTCGATTTGATTTCGATGAAGTTGCTTGATTTGATTTCGTTTTCGGATTCCGGCGAGAGAGAGAGAGAGAGATTGTTCTAAAAATTGCTTGGATTTGATTTCGTTTTCTCTTTGGATGAAGTTGTTTGGATTTGATTTTGTTTTTGCTGTTCTACTTGTGATTCGTTCTTCTTGGTCCCTTTTGATTGTTCTAGAATCCAGATCTGGATTGGTCTTCGACGTCAATGGCGATAGATGAAGATGATTGGTCGGCGGCGGAGGATGAAGATGATGAATTGATGAAGTTGAGGGTTGAATATGAAGAAGAGGGGAGGAATCGATTTAGTCCCTGATTTTTTTTTTAGGTTTTAGGAGTGAAGATGAAATGAATCGATGAAGATGATGAATATGAAGATGAAGATGAAAATGAAGAAGATGATTAAAAGATAAAAAATTAGGGGGTTTAGGTATTAAAATAAAATTAGGAACTTATGTTAAATTGGGAAGATGAAGATTAAGATTAAAAAAAATAAGTTTTAGGGGTTTAGGGTTTAGGATTTAAGGTTTTTAATAATTTTAAGGACTCTCCACCAAAAAAAAATAATAATAATTTTAAGGACTAAATTGAAATGTTTGAAAGAGTTTTAGGACACTTTACAATTTTATTTTGAGGATTTGGGACTAAAATGAATGAAGATGATGAAAAAAAGGGAGAATTGAGAATAATAGAATAAAAATGAGTCAAAGACCTATTGTTGAACTTAGACTTTTTTTTAGGGTTGGGGTTTTAAGGTTTAGGGTTTAGGGTTTTTAATATTTTTAAGGACTAAATTAGAATGTTTGAACGAGTTTTGAAATATTTTACAATTTTATTTTGAGGATTTGGAACTAAATCATAGATGTTCATTTGTCTTTTGAGGTTCTAAGGACTATTTTGATAAAGATCATAAACTTTTGGGATTAAAGTGTAATTAAATCAGGACATATTTAAAAGAAATCTTGTGAAAAGGAGAAAATTCTATAATATTAGAATTCTAAAGACCCTTTTATAATTAATTCTTTATGTTTTGATCCTTTTTAGTAAAGGGAAAGGACTTAAATGCATAAGAGAAGACTTGTTGGGAGATTTTTGACATTTTAACGTACATTTGCCGTTAAATTCTAATAGAAAAAAACCTCAGGGGACCAAATCGCTAACGGAGCAAACCACGGGGTACTACAATGCAAAAATTTTTCTTTCAGAATACCAAAGGGGAACTGCCCCTAACCACAGGGTACCAAATTGCAATTTACCCTTTAATTTTTACTTAATCAAGGGGTTTAGCTTTTCAAAAAACAAAAGTAGATGATTTGATATATATATATTTTTTTTACATTTAATTCATTAAAAGTTATTTGTTGATTAATATGATGATATCAACATTGATTGTTAAATGTGATTCTGTTAAATACTTCTCCAACATTTTAATCTACTAAAAAATCAAACCTAAACTTAAATCGAATTGAACCTTTAAACTTAACACTAAACGGGACCTATTTTTTTTAACCCCAAAAGTGAAACCCTTTCACTAAACCACAATTTTACAAATTTGCAAACCGAAGTGGTCCTCCACCAATTGTCTGATTGTGTGTCTTCAAAGTTCATCATACACCTTCATTGCAAGCAATTTGTCATTGTTGAGCGATTAAAGTTTATTCGAAGGCCCAATGTAAGTCAACTCTTCTTCATTTTGTTGGTAATGTCTTCTTTGTCGCTTACTGTTAATGTTGTGAATCGAAACTCTTAATATATTGTTTCAGTAATCAACCATGATAATACATTTAATACTCTTAATCAACCTCTAAGTGATATTATTAATTGAAACCTAAGTGATAATTATAGATACTTACATTTATGAATACAATTTTGGCACACTATTTGCAATTATTACACACTATTTGCAATTATTATGTGAATGAATTTGAAGTATGAAACTTGAAATAAGGTGAAGAATAAAATGCAAAAGATGAACCGTAACTTAAGTGTATTAGTCGTTTTGAACCCTAGTTATGGCTATAAAAATTGAGAAAATAATACAAATCAAATTATTATTAAAAACATAGAGTCATCTTATATTTCAATTCAAATCTTTATAGTGCATTATAAGTGAAGTACAAAGAGAAAAAAGAACAAGTAAAGAAAAAAAATGATCTTACTAACATTTTCTCTCTCTAATCTATTTTTATCTCTCTCACTACTACATCCCTAAAGTATTATAAAATATCCAAATTAATTGTATTTGACTATCAAAATTGGGTGACCAAATCATTTGCATTTGATATCAATTTGTAGTATTTAAAAATAACATATTACATATTTACATTTAATAATTACGTCACCTATTCAAGTAACAAAAATGCTATAGAAATTAATCAGCTGATGTTTATATGTTCAACGATTAAATTACTAAGGGCCTGTTTGGGAGCATGAGGATCCTGATTTCATCTCATTCAATCATCATCTCATTTTAGGATTGGATGAATAGTAATAGTTGGGTGTTTTTTTGGGGAGTGGATCCTCTCCCTTTAACTCTCTCTCCCTTTCTCTCCCTTTCATTCAATCTCCATCATTAAATTCATCCAATGAATATCATCAAGTCCACGTGTCCCCAAATTAAATGTATCATTTCATTTATTATTTTTTCTTTTTGAAAAGGCATCATTTCATTTATGAACAAAAGATGGGTTGGCCAATTAAAAAAACAAACAAACAACAAATTAACTTCGAAAGATTCAACTGGTGCTGTATATTGGCTCTCTATGCATGTTTTCTAAGTCTAAGTACATAAATTTCTATTGATAAAAGTAACTTTTTTAAAAAAATTTT